>JASUDE010000220.1:13886-60223 GCA_034509685.1 Colletotrichum cereale | reverse complement strand
CCAAACCCCCCCCCCCCCCCCCCCCCCCCCCCCCCAAAAGCTAGACTGTTCACATCCTTCCCCCCACAGTGAAATCGAGTACCTAGGCGTTTTCTGCTACTCGCGGCTCAGCAGCACCGCTCCTCTGGGCCGGTCCCCCTGTCCCAGACCGAAGGGCCGAAAGGGTCTAGACCGTCTGCTACCGCCAACATCTCAGGCACGCATGCTCTTTTTCTTCGCGTCGTCCACCTAAAACGGGGTAGAGTGGCCTCGAACGGGTGAGCTTCTCCTGATCATCGCCCAAATCTTCCTTCTTCGCCACGGGTGCGGATGCACTGACGCTCCGGCTGTCAAAGGAAGAGATGGGGCCATGCGCAGGGCTTTTTGTGCCTGGCAAATTATCCATGTGGCCCCCCGCCTCCCCATATCGAATAGACTTCACAAACCTTGTGTTAGATATATACGTGGTAGACCTCGACATCTCCCCCTTCCAATTCTAACGAGCCCCGGCCCTTGTGCAGCGTAATTTGCGATCCCGTATACGGTGGTGCTTGTGCTTGTGTATATCTCTTGGGAGCGGCTACGAGAGGCATCTTGACTCTGCTATCCTCCCCACCTCGTATGTTCCGACTGAAGGCACTGGAAAGGTCCGTGGCCGCGCGTTCCTGGAACGGCTGGGTTCCCCCCCTTAGGCGCTATCTTAGCCAAGGGGTATGGGAATTAGTGCCCTTCTGTTCCGCTAGGCCCAGTGGGCGTCAAGCGCCATTGGGGGCGATTTCTCTCTTTCAGCTGCGAGATTCTACGTAGTTCGGCACTAGAGCTTGGATGAAATTTTCCTTAGTACCTATACTCTTTAGCCGGCGGCGGCGGCGTCCTCCTCCAACGGCCCGGCTGGGCGTGATGGAAGATGCCGTGTGCGGTTCGACATGACGGGTATCCGGAGGGTTGGGACGGAGACGAAAGAGAGAAATTAGGTTTGGCTTTATCGAGATTCGTCAGCATGCTGGGCCGGGGACGGACACACACGCGCGCTTGCGGGATTTTTGCTAGAAACGAGGAACAAAGGACAAGGACGATGGCCGGCTAGCTCCTGCTTCTCGGCCTTGGCTGATCCCTAACCCCGACTCGGGTTGTGACTGTATTGCACAACGGGCTGTGGCCTGGCCCCGGCTGTGCCACGAAGATGGATCATCCTTGACTGCAGCGGGTTTTCGATGAGGGGGGGGGGGGGGGTGGCCATCGGCGTGGTACGCACCGCTAGAATTGTCGTCTCTCTCTGCCTGGGGGTCCCTATTGTCGCGGTGTACATGCTGGACTTCATGGACTCGAAAGTGTACAGCTATATATGCATGTGCAAAGCAAATGTTACGAGCTTCATCTTCTAACACGAGAGCTTCAAAGTAATCAGGCATCGTAAAAGCATTGTAACAGCAAATATGTCCCGGGCCGGAATGCTTGGTAACGGGATATAGTGGCCGGGGTGCGTTGTGGGAAAGCCGAATTAATATAATTCTTACAACAAATGCTCTGGAGGAGATTCGGACGAGCAACCAAACCTTCTTAGTTGACGGTGTTTGCACTTTCCTCACCTTGATTCACAGCCTGCTTTTCACATTTTGCTTTTTATTACTATTACTACGAGAGTTGGATTGTCTCACTGCCGTGTTCTAAACTCGTAACTTGACAGGAAACCGGAGAAGGACATGAGAACGTCTCAGTATCATCGGTACTTGGTGATTCGAAACGACAAACTATATCCCAGGAAGTCATGAGTTAGAGCACATAGCAGGGCATAGGAGAATCGGGTTGGAAGATGCTTAGTTCTTGGAAATACTCTCGGGCAGTATAACTGCTATATATACACTTGAGTGATGAGTGAAACAAATGGTGAATGGCAAGTGACAAGGCTGCTGACATGAGCCTGTTTATACGAGGTTCTCGTGACGAGCTGTTATATGAGCAAATTCCACGCTAAAGTTACCTCAGAAAGACTTGCTACGGGAGGCTTTGGACAACATCCAAAGCTTGGTTCGGCATACTAACCAACTCACTTCCTGGCCTACTTGTGATCAACGGACATTACATTCACCGAGGCAGTAAGTGAGCTACATCTCTCATATATTCTTGCTGGCGATCATTGCATCGGGCTCTGCCGCCTCCGGACGTCATCTATAGACTTTTGGCATTGTTCTGTTGGTCCTTCAACTCTTAAATCGTCAACCAGAGTTGGAAGATGCTTTCTCCCCACGTGACACTTTAGCTATTGCACTCGTGTGTGATAAGGCCGTACACTTATCCTTCTACTGAGCAAGTGAGTTCTATCGGTATAGTTCAAACTCTCTATATTATTTCATCTTGATCAGTCACCGATGGTGCTCATGTGAACAAACTTATTTATCACATCGTCTGTTGTGCCGAGGGCTGTGCTCGGCATTTCTACTACGTCAACAGTTATTTAAAACCCTTTGATTAAACTTGGAGATTATCTGAGGTTCAAACTGAGGAATACTATCATTAATAGTGTTACAGGGTAAAGCACATATTCGGGTACAAAGATATTAGAGGAAAATATATTTAATTCCAGAAAATGTAGATAGCAAGTAATCCTAATGTACATACAAGTAGTAAGTAAAAGGCCTAGTAAAATAGCATGTAGCGAGCCCACTGTTATGAGTCTCTATGTTTGAGATTCTCGTGACAAATATACCTGTTTGACCGTGACCAGCATATTTGGTCTTGCAAAGGCCTGATACGCCAGCTGCTGGTTCCCGTGCCTGTTTATAATCCGCACCCGCCACTGAGAACCATCACCCACCCCCGCCTCGGATCTCTCGTGTCTGTACTTTTCGAGTATGTCTTGGCGTCTGTCGGAATAGCGTTCGCCTTCTGGAAGCAGGCCCTCGACGATATCCCAGTCCGGGTGCGGCTGCATGCCGAGAATGACCACCGTCCTGCCGTTCAGGTACCTCACGAGCCAGAGCACGAGGCGATGGTACGCCGGCTGGGAGACGGGGACGACAAATGTTGCCACAAAGTCCTTTGCAAAAGCCTCGCCGGCGAAGGAGAGGCTGAGGGGGTTCCAGTAATGCCGGGGTGAGGCCATGATCTGGCTGGTCTCCAGGTCGAAGTTGACCCGGAACGAGTGCGGGGGAAACTTGCTGATGTCTTTGCTCCGCTCCCAGCCGATCTGCTTCCGGATGCAGATATCCCACTCCCGCGAGACGGTCGCTGGCTTGTTGATCAGCCAGCACTCCGTGGGCGACTTGCGCACCCAGCCGTCGGCAGTGTGCTGCAGACCGACGTGCACGGCGTGCTCCGTCCTGCAGCGCCGGCAGATGCCGCCCGTCCGGCAGCCCAGGTCTATATACAACCTGTCCTCGGGCATGCTCGAGCAGACGATGACATTGAAGCTGACGCCCCTGTTTGTGATGGAGAAGGGCGTCAGGGTGATGTCCATCCTGCTCCTCTGCTCCAGGGTCGTGCAGTGGGCGAACTCTGAAGGGGACCCGGCGAAAGCCCCGCGGTAGAGCTGCTTGCTCCCGCTCGCCGCCAGCCAGGCGAACAGGGACATGTCATCCGTCTCCTTGACTATCTCCTCCTGGAGCCGCTGGAAGGCCTTGTGGCCTTCCCCGTAGATCATCGGCATGTTGATGTCGAACAGCCCGAGCAAGGAGTAGGCCCGGTCCTCCACTCGCGTCGTCTCGCGACGGGACGCCCATGACATCTTGACCGCGACGGGGACGGCGTTCAGCTCCTTCTTGAACGCCAGCACGTCGTAGTCGATCCCGGTGATGGCAGACAGCGTCGACGCCTCGCCATCCTTGGTGAACCGGTACTGCCAGCCGGCGTCGTAAAACTTGACGTAGGTCGGCGCGATCAGCTCCTGCAGGGTCCAACCGCGGCTGAACCACCTGCAGGCACCCAGGACCGCGGCGTCCTCGGGAGACCTGCGGGAGGACCGCATGGGCAGGTCCGAGAGGAGGACGAAGCAGACGTGGGCCTGTCCGTACCACTGGAACATGGAGTTGATGGCCTCGCTAAGCTCCGCGCTGCTGGTCTTGTCGATGCAGCAGGTGTCGACCCAGGCGTACCCGAGGCCCTCCGTCTCCAGGAGGTGACCTCCTCCCCCTCCCAGGTGTGCGAGAGGATCGCGTACTTGACGGCGGAGGGGTCTTGGATATCCTCCAAGGCCAGAGTTCTGGTGTTGATGAGCCACATGTCATTCGTTGCCGGGGGCGAGTGTGCGGGCTGACGATTTTTGACACTTGAGTTTGGTGGCCCCCTTTGCTACGGAGGATTACAGCGAAAATACAGATCGGAATGTGGTGCTTATCAGTGTCGATTCGACCATTATCGTGCATTGCCTGGGGGTTGCGTCATGTAAGCTGTGTTGGGGTTGCCCTACATCTTGCATCTCATGGCGTAATGCGAACTACAGCGTGTATGCGAATTTATGAGTCTTTTGCCCCCTTATAGCCGGCAAATATGGAGATAGGTCAGAAGGACAAAATGAGCCGCATACAGGCAGCCTGCATCACCCCGCTTGCCATACCAATGCCTGTCATACCATCCCGCCTTACTTAGCCTGGCTTAGAAAGTGCACATTCTTACAGTGGGTGTGGTAAGATGAGCTCGGAGTCGGTCAGATGGTGAAAGGCAGAAGTGCGGTTTTGGACGCAGGCGCTCCCGTCAACACGGCCGCCGGTGGGTCACGGAACGAGGCGTATTCGAGCTAGAAACTGACGATGTTGATCACATGAGCGCGGTGGACTTGACTTTGGAACATGCATTTGGCACTTGACTTGGCCCAGCAGGTCAGAAGAGCTCACCGAGACGGCGAGCAGGAAGAAAAGGCATAAACGCCAGAAATGCGTTTTGCATTTATGCCCGAGCCGAGGCTGAGCTCACTTATGGTACTGCTCACTCTCCTTACATTCTCCGCGGTGTTTACGCCAATCCTTCTTCTGGCACTCGGGGCTGCAGTACTTTACGTTGAGGCAGCGCATGCACTTTTTCAGCGCGGCGCCGTCCTTGCCGGTCTTGCCGCAGTTCGTACATCTCTCCTGCTGCAGGGGAGCGACGGTGCCACTCTTTCTGTACAGATCCATGTCGACAATGTCTTCGACGAGCGGCACCGCAAAGGTCGGGCTGATGGCAATGCGGGTGGCATACTTGGCGGCCGATTCCCACTCAGGAAGGCCAATAAAGTTATCCGGGAAATGGCCGTTGCCGCACGAGCAAAGAACCGGCTCGCTGGGCTCCAGAGACAGGGGAACGGAGCCGGTCTTACGGTACTCGCAGGACGACTTGTGGTTCCAAGTCCGGCTGCGTTCCGCGAGGGCAGGGAGGGCCTTTTTCCAAAACACCAGCTCATCATCGTTGACCGTGACGGAGCACATCTCCAGCTCCCTTAGAAGCAACAAGAACGACTCGCATTTCTTGATGAGCGGGATTGTGAGGGGAAGGACCGCGGCGTCGAGGACGATGGAAGCTGCGGCAGCATCCAGCCTGATTGCAGAGACGAACACCAGCATATGAATACCGCCGCGGTCGGGGTGGTTGAGGCAGAATAGACCAGTCTGGCCGCCCTGCTGTCCCGAGGAGAGCATCGTCATGGTGAAGATGGATTCCTTGAAGTTGAGTCGGGGAGACGGTGAGAGCGCTTGTCGGCCCGCGTTGACTTCCTCGCGCAGTGCCCTCTCGCTGAGGGAGAACCCGAAGGAGAGAAGCGTCGTGATCCAGCGGTTGTCTTCTCTGCCCGAGAGGTCGATGATGGGGAGACGGTCGAGGTTTAAGTGTGGCGTGTTGAGGTCCGCTGGGGTGTTGGACAGGCTTCGCGCGAGGTAGGTTGGGAAGACGAAGTCGTCGAGGGCTGTCTTGGTCTCTGGTTGGGTCGGGGGCACGGCGAATGGGGCAACGACCTCAATGTAGGCCGACTTGCGAGCGATGCGGGTCTTGGCCTTGCTGGCGTCGACTGGAATCGGGAACGTGAGCGGGTAGATGTGCTGGTTGTCACCAAACACAACGTTGATGGTAAAGGGTGATGCTTGTTCGATGGCAATTGGGGCCTTGTCGGCGAGAAGTTTCTTTCCCTTTTCCGCGAAGAAATCAAGATGGCCCGTGATAGTCTCGACCCTGTCCTGATTTTTGGACACGTCAGCGGTGAAGACACACGCAGTCTCGCTGTTGGGCTCGACATCAGACTCGGCTACAGTAGCCGCCGCGTCAGAAGCAGCGGGATACATGGTCTGTCCAGGCATGTGCTTGGTGATGAACACGCTATCCTCATCGCCTAGCTTCGCTTGGAAGATTTTCAGCTCATGACCCAAGGTCTTGCTGAAAACGGCAACGCTTTGAGCGGAACTGATGACCTCTAAACGAACATAAGCAGTCTTGCGTTCCACCTGAAGCGCGGCAGCTGGGACATGAAAGGATGCGATGAGTGGAGAGTTTCCAAGCCAACCTGCTGGGTCTGCTTCGACGGTGACGGAGAAGTCGCTACTCTCTTGGTTGCCGCTGGTGACGATGTCACCAAAGACGAGTTGAACCTCGTCGTAAAAGTTGTGCCACTGGTGATTCGAATTCTCGCCAGAGACCAAGGAGCCTCTGATGGTGGGGGCGCTTATCTTTGCCTGATCCGATCCTGCGTAAACCCGATTAAACGACTCTCGCGGCACGACGAGACTAACGGCCACAACCTCTGGGACGTGCTCCCACGAGTCGAAACCACCAAGCTTACGGTTGGGTTTGATTTCTTGACGAAGCCAGGGCTCGGAAAAGACACCTTGGGTATGCATCTGCAGGGACAAGTCCTGCCTAAGGTTGCCCATGAACATGAGACTTCTTTCCGCGCAAATTTTCTCCATCACCAGCCTGCAGGTGACCTCGAAGTCGGTGACGGACAGTCTGAGCTTGAGGTATCGCAAAAGGGAGACGAGCGTGCCGCGATGAAAGTGAGAGTAGGCCGTGTTTCGAATCATCTGGGTGATGGACGCTTTGGAGGTGGAGAGCAGCTTCATGGGGTTCTCATGCGCAAACATCTCGAGGTACAGACCGAAAAAGATATTTGCCAGCGCCTCTGAGCCGATCTTGAGAGGACTCTTTGAGCTGACCCCAGAGAAATGCTTGCTTTGCCTCCATGTGATACGGTTATGCACTTGAGACGGCGTATCCTTGTTTGACTGTATACTGTTTGTTGTCAAACCGATGAGAACCTCGTCGACGCTCGATATAGCAGTGGCGTTTGTCCAGTATTCCACAGGGCTCGCTCCCAGGAGCAATGAGATTGTAGGACCGTGTCCGTAAAGAAGCTTGTCGAATCCTTCCTTCGTGGTATCTTCCGTCTTGAGGAGGGTCTCAGTAAACAGAGCTGACCACGGTTGGGCTGTGAGTAGGGGCAGCGCCGAGATGAGAATGTTCAAGGTACCGAAGTGGTCTGCGAGGTTGGAAGTATCGATAGTATCAAAGGCCGCCGGGGCTGTGGGCTTTGGTCCGTAAGCTTCGGGATCGAGGGCAAGGACCCGGGCATCGAATTGTCGGCGGTACCATCCAGCTGATGTCTTCTTGGTAGTAGCGAAGTGCTGTAAGGTTTGGCACAATGCCAGAGCTTCGCTGGCAACGGAACGAATCACTAATCTCTTTGCCCGAAGCATAATGCCGCAGGCAGTGGCCCACTCTCGGAACTGTGTCTTCGCGGCGGCGAACACCTTGGACTTCTCATCCTTCTCGTCGGGCTTGAGAGGAGACCTGTCCGTCAGACGGAGGAACGCAGCCGCAAGGTGGAAGCCCAGGATGGGATCAGTTCCGTAATGCAAGAGACGACACTCCGTCAAAGAGGCATAAAACAGGGGGTTCGGGTTGCTGGCGACGCCGCTGGGTCCTGCGGCGGCATTCTTCCAGAACTCTTGCGATGCTTCGACAATCTGCTGTGAAAATGGCAAAGAGACGGGGGCGGCTGATCGCAGACCAGTGTAGGAGACGTTGTCACCAAAAGCGATGCTCTTCATACTCAATGAGTGTTTCATGTTAGCAACCAATGCGGCCGAGTCCGCGGAGGCATCATCGGATTTGGCGGCAGCGTCGTAGGTGACCCATACGGCACGAACATCGTCCAGGGTAGCTTGGTCGCAGAATGGCAAGGCCTTGCCGTAAGAGCTTGCTTTCCATGATTTTAAGGACTCTGATGCAGAGATGAGCTTCTTGGCTTGGGTCGCTAGAACGCTTAAGTCTGCTTTGTTTAGGTGGAGGTTGTAGTACAGGTTCCAGGGCGTGTTGCCGGAGGCATTATTGTCCAGGAGGAGGGAGAGCAGGAGGATGTTACGTGCTTGAGTAGATCAGTAAATCTGAATGTGATGATAAATACAGAGATAGATGACCATACCCAGAATAGCCTCATCAATGTCGTTGACGGTGATGTCAAGCTTACGGCTGGCTTTCGAGGCATTAGTGGGCTAGGAACAAGAGAGCCAGGGCGTGACTGACGGAGTCCGTCCTCATTGTACGAGGTGTGAAGGATGTTCCTCACATCACCACAGCCGAGAAGCAGGAGGCTGGCATCAACACCATGAGGCAAGTTCTTGGCCAAGTTGATGGCGGGAGTGTTGCCCACCGCATAGAAGAAGGAAATAGAATTCGCGACGGTAGGGGTGAACATCCTGGCGATGGGAGCGTCTGGGAGGACTTTTCAAACGAAAACGAGATGTGGGGATTAAGACTACAAACTGGTTGTCAGCAACCAGGGGAAAACGAATAGAATACAAGGTCTTGCGTGACACTCACGGTGATGCAGAAGACCGAAACACAAAGACAGTTAGACGTAGGATGGGTTGGCATGCGTCTCACCAAACAAATCGAGCTCGAACAGAGGAGACGTGAGGGGCCAGCGTCAGCCAATGTGGGTACTCTGATTTGCATCGATCAGGTCGATTGACGATCAAACAGTATGCAGGCGATGGGAAGAGAAACCCCCAGAAGTGGGTTATTGCAAATATCAAACCCGAATACCAAAGAGGGAAGGAGACATGCTTTACCCTGACAGACATCTCGCTCTTCCCTCGGAGAGGCCGTTATTCTAACCAGTTGATCGTAGGGCGGTACTGTGCCCCGGTGGCCCAAGCTCCTGCCATCCCCTCCATACCCACTGTTGATTACTAGCCGCTCTGTCGACCGCCTTATTAAGCCACAACGGCAGAACTGGGCTTGTGGACGAGTCAGCCACAGCTTTTTGACGCTTTTCGCGACGCCATCGCGTTTTTGCTCGACCGGCAGCTTCAACAGTTCACAAAGCAACTGACGACTTGCGCGTTACCCCCACCCAAACCAACCGGAGAACCCCATCCAGTGACCCATTCAGGAAGACGGCTGATCTTTGGGAACGCGACACTTTCATCCCACTAGCGGAAGCGATAATCATTCCACACCAGCTAAACCAGCTGCTGTCGTGGAAGCTCCAGCGGAAAAAACAACAACATCACCAACAGAAGAGGGCAGCCATGGCTCCTCACCCTACCCCGCGAGTTCGGCGCACGTCGCAAAACACACAGTACACGTACGCGCCAGCATCCAATTCTAAAATCGATGCAACTTGCTCACACGATCCAGATACAACCTCTCGAGGCGAATCCACGATGTCAAGACATATCCCGTACAGTCTCCCCAGGGAGCCACGATCCTTCTTTATGCCCACGACAATGGTGTGACGATAGTCTGGAGAGGAGGAAGGCGTTTTAAGCCCACGGCAAAGAAGCCTTCACCCCAAGTGAACGAGAAACAGAACGGCGCCCCCGACGATTCCGTCATGATCATCGACTCGGATGATGACGAACCCCCAGCCAAGGCCGGCAAGGCTCCGGCTCCATTTACGGACAAACCCGAATTCGAAGATTCCGAAGAGGATGGCCCGTACCCCGAAGTCATTCAGACCCTTGATCTTTCCCTTGGCACTACCGCTCTTCACCTGGCCGTGCTGCCCATGACACCCTGCCCTGCCGAAGACGCTTCGTGGGTAGGAGCCGATGTCCTCAAGGAGAAGATCGTCTTCACGGTGGCCTGCGCCACCAACGAGGTCTACGTCGTGACGCTCCCATTAACGCCCCCGAGCCCCGAAAGCAAGGCCCGCCCGGAGCTGAGATCGAATCTGCTGGCGGGCAAGGCTGGGTCTGGCCTGTGGGGGGAGCGCGTTGTTCTCCTTGGTGGGCAATACAAGCACAGTGATGGCGTCGCCATGTCGTTAATCAAGCCAAAGGCATCATCCAGCTCCGACCGGATACGGGAGCAAAATGGTGCCTCAAGCACACAGAAACCTCGCCTAGTGGTGGCCGCACATACTCGCGAGGCGTCGGGAACCCTGCGGCTTTGGGATGTCCCTATGGAAGTCCAGCCAGGCGAAGCCAGTGGCCGAATCAACCCCTTCCAGTCCGAATTCTTGCCTAGCCCTCTATCCAGCATTTCCTTCAACCCCACACACCTTACACAGCTACTCACGGTGGCCTCGCCGCATGCTGTACGCATCTATGACTATGCACTACCCTCGTTGCCTCCCGACGACCAGGCCAACGGCCCGTTCCCCAACCAAGGTTCCTGGCTTCTCTCCTTGTTCCAGCCCTTCACTCGCCCTACTTCGACGCGGAAGCCAATACTCGACGCAGCCTGGATCGCACATGGCAGAGCCGTGTTTGCCTTGCTTGCAGACGGCACCTGGGGTATCTGGGACGTGGACGGTGCGAGTCCTCTCGGCGCCTCGATTCTGGGGAAGAACAGCTCTGGTATCAAGGGTGCTGCGCTCACGACCTTCAGCGCTAGCGGCCATGTCGAAGGCACAGGGCCTTTGCGCACAACAGCTGGCGTACCGAGGTCAAACGGTAATGGTGAGTTTGTTCCCTTGACGCCGCATAGCCGCCGTGATGCTGCGGCATCGTTGAGCGCAGCTGGCTCTCTGGAACGGCTCGTGTCTGTCAAAGGCGGGATTATAGTGACGCCCCTGCCTGGCAGTGGCTCGGGCTCTGCCGATGAGAGTGTTGTGCTCTGGATTGGCGGACTGGATAATGTCTCGGTCATTCCAGTAGTCTCTCGGTTTTGGGACGCACAACTGCGCCGAGGCTCGGGAGGTGGCGTGAACCTGTTTAGCGGCACTACCCCGACCAGGATGATCCGGCTGCAAGACCTATCCACGGGCCTCCTCGGAGAGCGTTGCTGTGGCGTTGGCGCCGCGGTCAACTTTGCGAAGCTGAAGGAGAACGACGGTGGCCTGCAGATCGAGGTCCTTATCATGGGAGAGAGCCGCTTGGTGATCGTTCACGAGTCCGAGGATACACCTGGCACCAAGATCGGATCGGTTGTTTCGACACGCCGACGCCTGTTCGGCGACAAGGGCAAGGCAGAACCTCCCAACGCCATTATCGTCCACTCTCGACCCGACCAGCCCCGAAATGTCTCGTTCAACCTTAGCGTCAACAAGACGAGAAGCCTTCGTGCGAAATCAGGCGGCCGCGATAGCTTCGACGTCGAGGAACCCACACACGACTTCACGCTACCCGTCGGACGGCCCAAGTCGGGCTTTGGGTTCGCCGACACGCTCAATGCAGCTGCAGACCTCCAGGACGATGTCACAACGCGTGACGTTGAGGTGGAGATGTTGGATATTCTGGAAATTGACCGGGCTTTGGAGTATATGGAAGACGACCGGGGCAGTGGACGGAAGAGGGTTCTCTTCGAGGGGGACCAGGACCGGTCGTTTCACTAATGTTTGCTGACGAGACTTGACCTAGATGAGACCAGAATGTACGATACCCATGGGCCGTCTCGGCAGTCGACCCAAACTCTCTGCGTTCACGGTGCGCCCTGTTATCGATATGCTCCTTTTCCTATGCTTTCCTTTCTCTTACATCACTCGCCTGGCCTCTCGAGGCCAAGGCAATCCGCACGTCCAGGTGGAGCGCAAGGAGAGATTCATCCTTGATCCAGCTCTGTATTACGAGCGGTACAGCAAACAGCCCTGGTCCTCTGGGGCTTTTCTTCCCGCAAGGCACAAGATCGCAAGATGAAGTGTTGTCGGGCGGATCGACTCCATGACGAGGGTATAGCCGGCGGTTCCTACTTTAGGACTGGGACTTTTTACGGGTGGGGGCAAACGGGTGGTTCGGCATACGCGAATTGACCATTTGCTCTCCCGGCCTACCTCGTCATCCTGCTATCTGTCCCGGATCCTTGACTCTGGCTGTCTCTGGCGGCTGGAGGAAGATGGGAGGGGGGCGGGGGATGTCAAGGCTGGGAGGTGGTTCCGTCGGTACATCATATCAACGATGCGTGATTTGGTGGTCAGTGACATGCATTGTTCTTCCAAGTGTTGTATCTGACATGTCTCCACCTCGTTATGACACAGCCCCTCCACGACTGTCTGCCTTGTGCTGAGGGAACCGTTGGACTCCTCCCTCCAACCGCGGCAGCGGACTAAAAGTACCCAGGAGCTTAACTTTGGCCTACCGAGTTTCCTTGAATCCATTGCTGCCCAGACCAAGTAGTTCAAGAGGGAGGAGTCACTAAAGACCGAGGCCATCTAGACATGGCCCACATAGATAGCACAAGTGTGGGGGGGGCGGGGGTACTCCGGCTTTCTTCCGTGCCGCTGCGACTGCGTATTCGACTTCGGACATGCGCACTACAACATCAACTGTTTCCCACCCGCAACCTCAATCATCCCCCACCCGCTCATACACGTCTTCGATCTCCTTCTCGTACAGCTTGAGGACCGCCGCCCTCTGGACGTTGCCCTTGCCAGCGAGCGGGAACGGCCTGCCCTCTTGGCTGAACACGATGCGCTCCCTCGCCAACTGACCCGTCTTGTCCATGATGGCGTTGGACTTCTCCACCAGAGGCCAGATGCTCTGGAGCACCTCTTCGGGCGCCGTCGCGGCGGCAGCGGCGGTGCTGCGGTCGACGAGGTCGACAACGGCGCAGAGGTTGCGCCGTCCCGTGCCGCCGACCACGACGTGCCTGACGGCCGGGTGCTGCGCGAGCGTCCGCTCGACGAGGACGGGGTTGACGTTCCACCCGAACTTGGTCACGATCATGTCGTCCTTGCGCGCGTAGAAGCGCCAGTGGTGCGCCTTGGACGGGTGCTTGACGAAGAGGTCGTTGGTCCGGAACTCGTCGCCGCAGTCCGTGTGCCAGAAGACGTGCTGGAAGGCTTCGGACCTGGGCGTTCGGACGTGCGACAGCTCGTGGACGTCGTCCACCCCCTGGACCGCGTACGGCTCCCAGCGGAGCCCGCTCACCTCGTCGTTGAAGCAGAACCAGTCCCACTCGTCTCGGTCGGCGAGGTGGCCGCACGCGATGCCGGCCTCGGTCGACCCGTAGAGGCTCAAGAGCCGGACGCGGGCCGACAGCGCGTTGCCGGTGGCCGGGCTGAGGGCCCCGCCGGAGAAGCCGATGAGCGTAAGCTTCGACTCGACGAGGGCCAGCATTCGGGGGGAGCGCGCGATCATCTCCAAATAGACGGGGACGCCGGCCAGGCTGTCAAAGTCGGCGTGCTCAAGCATCTGCTCGAGCGTGGACGGCGCCATGGGTCCCAGCGAGTTGGGCCCCAAAACGAGCGTCTTGCCGCGGTAGAGCGGCTCGACGATGGCCGAAACCAGGCCGAAGGGGTGGTAGATGGGCATGGTCTGGTAGCAGCGGCGGGACTGCCGCAGGAGCTTCTCGTACGAGGGCCTGCCGTCGAAGTCGGGGATGGAGGCCCAGAGGCTGAAGACGGCGAAGCTCCTCTGGGTCCACGTGACGGGCTTTGGGAGGCCCGTGGTCCCGGACGTGTGGCCCACGGCGACCGGGTCGTCGATGCCCTCGGCGAACGTCCTGTCGTAGGGGTACGGCCGCAGGGGCTCGTCGTCGTCGTCGTCGTCGTCGTCGTCAAAGAGGCCGTCCAGGGTCGGCACCAGGCCAGCCTCCATGGGCCTCGCCCGCAGCAGGGCGCCGACGGCGGCGTCGACGCCCTCGCTGTGCAGGACCATGCGGCAGGCCGTCTTCTCGCACAGGCTCAGGTTGAAGACGAGGCTGTTGAAGTGCGAGCAGTAGAGGACCTTGTGGCCCGTCTTGACGGCCGCCATGAGGACCACGGCGTACCGGACGTCGGGGAGGCCGAAGTAGAGGACCGTCTCGAACGCCGCGCTCCTGCCGACGGCGGCGTCAATGTGCCACGCCAGGCGGTCGACCGCCCTCGCGAGCCGGCCGATCGTGACGTCCCGGAACCCGTCCCCGGCGACGTCCTCGCTGACGGCGTACGAGGCCCACACGCGCTCCGGCTCCCGCGACCGGGCATCGTCGAGGATGTGTGTGATGAGGCGCTCGTCCATGTTCTTTTCCCACCTGACCGTGTCGGACGAAGCGAAGCCTGCCCTTTCGCTTGAACAAGAAAAAGAAGCAAGAGAATGAAGAGAGAAAAGTGATTTAAATTTTGCAAAGTTTCTTTATTTTCGTTCCAACGTTCCAGATGAAAGATGTCAGGGAGCCATAAGTGATACGGATAGCGATACAGAAACTCAACTTAGGTACCTTTTTGTTCAAATATGACGCCGAGTCGCTGCGGTCAGCGTCCTACTCATTCTTGAGGGGTTGTATATATCTCACGTCAGCTCGGTTACGACACGGTTCTCTGAATGAATTGGAAATTGGAAACCCCGCGAAGATCTTCCCTGGCAGCCGCGGCTCTGCGCGGCGCAGGCCAAGTGCTCGCCGCATCCGGTTCTTACAGGTTTCGCGGTGCATGCTATGGTGGTGGGATCGTGAGAGGAACCCCATCGCAACTGGTCGTACGGCGCAACACACATCTTGTCACGGCCGCAAGGTTGAAACCTGGCAGTCACGCACTTCAATGTCCACTGGCGTACCCGGCCATGATTGTGCACAGTAAGGACTACCGTGGACAGCGGCGCAAATCGCATGTTGCCTGTTTGGGCGCAAACCATTGAGAAGAAACGCTGCTTGTAAATTACAAATGTTGTATCGCTTCTGACATCATGTAACCGCTACAAATGAGAAAGCAAGTGACCCAGAACCGTTCACCCCCGCTCCCTCAAATATCATCAACCTTCTACTGAAGTTGGGCATGCCGTTCAACAAGCCGTTGCCATGACCGAGGCCTCTACCACGCCATACGGCTCTCGAATCGGCTCAGAATTCCACGTCTGCCGTGAGCTGTTGAAGAGTCCTGAAATCCATCAATACGTAAGCCTTTTCGTACTCGGGGTCTTCCATTGGGTTGTAGAACGGAGATGAGGCATCACCTTGAAACTCTTCCATGACCCATTCTGTTCGGTGCGCGGTTTCGACGTCAGCCTTGCTGATGATTTGCAGGTAAGAAGAGCCGGGCAGCGAGCGGACGACGAAGCCGACATGGCAACCCTGGAACGCGATGATTCGGTCTCCCATCTCAATGCGGGCTGCTGATGAAGCGAAGCCCACGTTGTTTCCGATTCCAATGAACGGCACGAGTTCGCCGGCCTGCATACCTGGCATTTCTTGCCTTTTGGCAGCAATGCAGCAAGCCCGGGTGAAAGCAAAGTCAGTATTCTTAGTGCTCTCGCTGAAGGCCCACCCGCGGGTTTGATCAGGGAAGCCGAGGCCGTTGTCCGAGTTCGCGGCTTGTGCCAGTCTGCAAGACCCGCTAACCTTGGTTGAGTAGTCTTCCACGAAGGCTTGTAACATGGCCTTGTCTTCGTCGTCTTTATGCATTGGCATGTAGTCTCCCGAGGCACATGACCCATGAGAGGTAGCAATATGTCTATGGCTTTGCCCGACGTGAAGGACATATCCAGCAAAGTAGCCCTTGGCCACGATGCCATCCCACAAAGACACGAGCAGAGGAGTGGGAAGGCTCATTTGGACATGGGGTTTAGGGTCAAGACCACCCAACGCTTTCTGAGCGAGCGCCGCAAAGCGAACAATGTCGGTTCTTCGCTGGTCTTCGGCATCCTCACCAAAGCTCGTGGTGGTCAATGCTCCGACTTTGCACAGCAGCAAATCCTTCTAGGCCTTGTAAGGGGTCTTTTTGTAATCGATGGTCAAGCGTGAGAGGCTCGTGTCCATCTCCGCATTGCCTGGGCTGCCATTTTGGGTATGGTTTGTAGCGGTTGTAGATACGTCGGACGACAAACTGATCAAGGCGTAGACCAGGTCGAGGCGATTGGCAGACTCATAAGAGTGGTATTTGAGCAGGAGGGTCTCCAAAGGTAGCTTCTTGTCTCGATCTCTGCGCGCGTTGAGGGTTTTGACGATTGGAAGCGTTCCGAAATGGTCCATGTGGCTGTAAAAGTCCCATTCCCACCAGACGTTTCTCCCAGAAACGAACAAGACCTTGCGGGCATGGCAGAGCTCGTGAAGAACCCAGATGCGGCTCCAGTAGGCCTTTTGACCAAGGAGAGACGCCGGTATGAATTGTCGATGTGTACTGTCAAACGTTCCACTTGCCAGTTTCCCCAGCAAATTGGGGAGGAACTTGATCTTCCCGCGGCCCCAGTTAACCTTCATCCGAGTCCACGCGTCTTCACCGGACCGCATCGTCCGAGTCTGCTCAGGATCATCCGGTCCGAGCCAAGAGATGACGGCTTTGGCTTGTGCTACTATGGCGGGCATAAGACAAACGTGAGAGCGTCTTTCATCGTCGTTGTCAAGATTGAGACAGATGGCGTCGATCCAGAAACACTGTGCATGCTCTGGGGAACGCAAGTGTAGTAGGGCGAGGGCTAGATTGTGGCCGATCTTGAATGGCTGGTTGTTGATCTTGATTTTGATCGAGTTGTCCTGAGGGTCCCAGTTGTGGTCAGATTTGGCCAAGGGCAGACTGGCGTCGGCCTCTGACGCATCTTTCCATGTGTAGGACAGAAAGTTGTAGTCTGGACAATCCTTGTCCAGGAACGCAGCATCCCCGATGGAGCCGACAAGTTCATCGTCGAACTTTCCGCAGTGTAGAGTGAAGAGTCGAATGGAATCGGCCTTCTTCAGAGCCTTGTGTTCGAAAGTCATTGCTAGGCGGTCTTCAGGCGATGCAGCGATGTTGCGTCGAGGGGATATTGTAAATGGAGGCAGCGTGAGGGGTGATGTAGTTTGCGTGGGGAAGAGCGAACGAAATGGTGGAATGTTTGGATAATGCTTCAAACGAATGTCGGTATCCCAAGAAGAGCGGTCGGGGACGCCGTGATTGGAGGTCGGAGGGATTGTGAAGATGAAAGTATTCAACCAGGGAGGGCATAAGACAACAGAGAGACCGACCGTAATTGAAGCTGCGCTTGAGGAAACAGGACGTCGTTACTACGGAAAGGGCAACGCTCTTGTGCAAAAGTGGAAGGATAGACATGTGTGAGGACGTACGGAGTATACAACTCCTTCTTTCCCTCCACCATCACCAAGGGGATCATATGTATTTCTTCCCCAAAGCCTCGCCTTTCGCCTGAGCCGTCATCACAGCTACCCAAAACACCATCTCAGGATTCATCGGACAAATAGTACGAAAGGATATAATATGTCATCATCAATCGCAGTTTTGATTGAGCTTGCTAAAACGCCCTATTGGTAGACCCGGGAATCCTTTTCCATGCTGTGAGGTAGTAGTAATGGTAGTGTACAGTGGGACACGGCGATGTCCAGTCATGAATTATTCGTCGTACAACGCTTTCGTCTTTCCTGCTCGCTTATACAGAAGACACCTTACATGTTCTTCTTAACCTGGTCGGCGGTGCCCTGGGCCTTGCCGGCGAGCTCGTTTGCCTTGCCCTTGGCCTGGCCCGACAGCTCGTTGGCCTTGCCCTTAGCCTCACCCTTGAGCTCCTGGGCCTTGCCCTTGGCCTCACCCGTGGTGTTAGGGACGGCCTGCTTGACCTTCTCGGCGACGTTGGCTAAGGGGGGACGTGTCAGTGAATCGCAGCCCACAATGGTTTACAACGTAGATGAGGCTAATGATGCTGCTGCTTACCTCCAGCGTCGATGCCATCGACGAGCTTGTCGCTGACCGTGCGGTCGACAGCCTTTAGGCCATCCTTGACGGTCTCGGTGGCGGACTTCTGGGCGGGAACGGTGGTGGTGAAGGATCTAGGGGCGACGGCGAAGGTTCTGGGGATAACGCGGGGGAGGGTAGCCAGACGGCGGCCGGTGGTCTCGATGAGGAACGACATGTTGAGTGTGAGGTGTGTGCGTGTGTAGTATGTGTTGTTATTGTTCTTGCGAGGGTTGCTTGGATTGGATCACGATGAAAGCGTTTGTTATTGTTTTTGTGTGATGAAAGGGTAGGGAAAAGGGAGGATTCGAGGTGCAGACAGCTCAAATATGAGAATGGGCGGCCGGAACAAAGTCAGCTAGCTAGCTAGCTACCTACCTACCTACCTAGTAAGGTACCTAGGTTTGCAGTACTTACCGTCCAGGCTACTGCTGGAGGTACCGGTAGCGCAGCTGAAGCTGTATATGAGCTTGGGGTGATGTCATCGCAGCGCAGCCCCCCCAAGGGAGGCGAGACGGAAATGGGCACGGGCGGCTGCTGTGTACCCTGATTTCGCGGGGCATAGCTCCCCCCTTAGCACAGTCTAGAACTGCACCTCGGGGCACCGACTACGGGCCACACATGCCAAAAACCCCACTAAATGACGTTCCTGGACGGCCGTCGAGACATTGTATCACACCTACATCATCGATCCGGCCGACGGTTCCCAATGCAGCCGCTTATGTTTGGGGAACCGGTACTGTTCAAGTATCTTTGTGGCCACTGCCCCGGTTCCTGCGGGCTGTTTGAGAAAGGGAGATGACGTGATGGCTACTTTGGAAGCCCTTCACCGCACCATCGCCCACGCCAAGGCTTTGATCGATTCCCTTTGGGTCTGTTTGCATAACCTCGGCCTTTGAGACGCTACATCTCTCCTGGGCGAAGAGAAGAAGGAATGAAAGGATAGGCTCGGTACCTTGAGAGACCTGAGCGAGCTCGGATTTGGACATGCATGGTCTCGTCAAACTCATTGGTGCGTTTTCTATTCTAGCCCCCGAATCTTCGCTGGCTGAACACTCCCCCCTGATCTCGATCCCTCCCGAGCTGCTCGGAGCATCCACCGAGTGATATCGGTCTGTGCCCTCGGCCCAGCGGCCCCACTCCACCGCGACCCGGACCTGTGAACGGAGCCGGGTGCCTTTCGGAAACCCATCTGTCTCGGACTTGCATAACACACGCATCCCTGGAGCTCCCTTGCTTTTCACTGAGCCAATGAAGCCCCCCTGCCATCTGCGATCCTGCCAGCTATTGGCACGAAGGGCATGTGTGAGGAGAAACACCGTCATCATGATCATGGCCATTAAATACTCTCTCGAACCCGTTGGAATAAACAGTAGCTCTGTAACTAGTGCTTGCTTCGCAATTCAATACAACATTTGATCCTACATTGAACATATACTTTTGCATTAGCACCTCCAGAGACAGACACGATCTGAACCCTACACACATCCCGTCATAACCATAGTACAATGTCGTCAATGGAGAACGTGAGTGCAGCAGCACCTCCCCTTCCCTTGCCTTGCCTTGCCTTGCCTCCGCGAGGTCCACAGTCCCGGGCACGCTGACTGACACCGAACTTCACCCAGCAACACGGAGCGTACGGCTCTTTCGGCTCCGCCAACGACGCCGACCTGGTCAAGAAGGTCGACGCCTTCAACGAGAGCAAGATCGAGCACGGCGGCAAGGAGCCCTCTTCGACAGAGCGCAAGGCCGCGAAGCCGGGCCTCGGGAGTTCCGTAGGCGACGGCGGCGACGTGCAAGAAGCTGGCAGGAAAGTGACGGAGAAGGTCGGGGACATGATGAACAAGAACAAATAGGGTGGCCGAGCGATGCTGGCCCCGTCGTGTTAGCTGCCCGGTAAACCCTTGATGAAATTCGGCTTACAGTGAACCTGACTTGCCTTCTTGGGACATTCCGATCACTCAATTCCAAGTCTTCAGCCGGCGTATCTCCGATGGCTGGCGCCCTGTAAACTGACTTGCTTTGCATCGACTTGATAGAAACGAGCAGACATATATATAATCGCGTCGTATGTGTTATGAAGCTTCATAACTGTGGTCATAGGTATCCAACACCCGATAGGATCGTCGACAACGACCCTCTCATTCCTTTTTCTTCTATCTTTGTACACATGTGTCGGTTCTCTTATGCCAAGCCTTTGCGGCCAACCGTACGGATATCAAGCATTTTTACCCAGCATGGTTGGTGTGGTATCAGTTGCACCCGGTTTCTCAAGCCACCCTCACGGATGAATGCAGCCAAACGTCGCTTACTGGCCCTTGAACACAGGCTTCCTCTTCTCCTGGAACGCCTTGAGCGCCTCGTTACGGTCCTCGGTAGCAACGACCCGCTCGTACATCTTGTTCTCGACCTCTTCCCTCGCCCACGCGACAGCCTGCAGCCCGGCGCGGATGGCAACCGGGCCGCCCTCGCAGATCTCGCCCGCGAGGCGCACGCTCTCGCTCAGCGCCGCCTTGCGCGCCGCGAGTAGCACGCCCTTATCTTTGTCGCCCTCGCCGGCCTTCTCGGCCTCCTCGTGCGTGATGTCGACCAGACGGTCCGCGATGCCCAGGAAGTAGGCCTCCGGGGCCGAGACGCGGCGGCCGGTGAGGATCAGGTCGCGGGCGCGGGAAATGCCGATAAGTGCGGGCAGACGGTGGGTGCCGCCGGCGCCGGGGATGATGCCGAGGCGCGTCTCGGGGAGACCGACCTGGGCATTGGAGGAGAGGACGCGGAAGTGTGTGGAGAGGGCGAGCTCGAGACCACCGCCTAGGGCGATGGAAGAGATGGCGGAGATTGTCGGGACGGGAAGGTTCTGGAGGGATGTGAAGGTGGAACGAAGGTTGTGGAGGAACTCGTCGGTTCTGTTGAAAAATGCATGTTAGCAGGTTACATGTGGTTTTTATAAGTCAATCGGCTTCAATTGATATGTAGGTGAGTTAGCACGTACTCCTGCTGCGTGAAGCCCCGCCTCTCCTTCAAGTCGGCGCCCGCGCAGAAGCTCGTTTCAACGGCGCTGGCAAGAATCAAGGCACGGGTCGGGCCCTTGACGTCCTTACCGGCGGCACCGCCAAAGATCTGCTTCCGGGGCAACTCGGCACCGGTTTCCGGGTCGTACTGGGCGTGAATGGCGTCGACCTCAGCGCGCAACTGCGAGAGCAGGGCCTTGGAGAGGGCATTGCGGGCCTTTGGGCGGTTGAGCTCGAGGATGCGAATGTGGCCGGACCCGGGGGCGGGCAGCTGGGTGACGGTTATCAGCGGCTGGTTGGAGTCTGAGGCGGTAGATGTCGAGTAGAAGGCCGCCGCCGCCGACTTTGAGGATGCGACGGTAGTGCGCGGGATGCGGATCGCGATGCGGAGGGGAGTGAGGCGAGGAGGCATTATGGCGGTTGGGGGGAGGATTAAGAGATGAAGAGAAGTCGAGGGTATGGTGCAATTGGAGGTCGAGAATTGTGTTTCCAGACGGAATGTGGGAAGCTAGCCGTAAGACTTCTTTCGATCGTGCGCGTGGTTCGGCAGCGCTCGAGAATTGGGCCGAGGAGGTGGATTGGAGGAGCAAAAGCTCCATTGGTGAAAATGCGATGACGTTTCATGGGCATTTCGGGTTTGCTCGGCTATTTGTGGGGAGGGACGTTTTATCGGTTTGTCGTTTTGTCGTTTTGTCGTTTGCCAGTGTCGTCCGCCAGCTGTCAATCTGTCAGTCACCAGTTGCCAGCTTCGCGGGCACCAACTCAGAGGCACAGACAGCTCTTGGTGAAAGAAGCTTCCCGGCCAAGGTCACCGAAGCCGGCAAGGAGCTTGGATCACACTTACACACACCTACCTCGACCCTACTACAAACGACCATTGTCGATGCTTGGCTGATGGAATACTCGCCTCGAAAAACAACCGTCTCGATGGATTTTCAAAAAGAAAAACACCATCATCGTGTCCATCCCTGAAAACAGCCAAGACTAATCATT
This sequence comes from Colletotrichum cereale, assembly GCA_034509685.1. NCBI lineage: Eukaryota > Fungi > Ascomycota > Sordariomycetes > Glomerellales > Glomerellaceae > Colletotrichum > Colletotrichum cereale. Next base: position 38,266 of record JASUDE010000220.1, on the reverse strand, counting down.
CGTCCACCACCAAGGGGGCGCCCGCGGCCCGTGCATAGTGACGTCCACGTTCCAGTTGCCAAGCTCAGCCGCCAAGCTCCATGTCCCTGCGCAAATGCACATATCTACTGTAGTCACTCGACCGTTTGGGGAGTCGCGTGTCCCGTTGGATTCCCTATAAATCGCGCTCTGCTGCAGCTCTTCCGCCTTCTGTTTACCGCTGTCTACTATCTGCCTACCGACAGTCGTCCTTCATCATGTCAGACAGCACGGCAGAGAGCATTCTCGTCCCCTTTCTAGGCGCCTTCCAGGCTTCTTTATCAGTCCTGTTGACCATATCAGCTGGAGTCATTGCCGCCCAGTTCGGCCTCCTAGACGATGCCAGCAGCAAGAAGATTTCGACCTTCTGCGTGCGGATGGCCCTTCCCGCACTCCTCGTCACAAATGTCGGATCTCAGCTTGACCTCGAGACTGTAAGTTCATCACGGCCTTCCTCGGCACTTGTGTCCGACTTGTCTGACCCGTTTATCAGGGGATTCGATACGTGCCTATTGTCATCTGGGCTTTATTCTACACCACCGTCTCCATTGGAATCGGCTTCGTCCTCACAAAGGTTTTCGGCATGCCGGACTGGGTCATCCCGGCCATTGCTTTCAACAACACGACCAGTCTGCCTCTCTTGCTCGTTCAGTCTCTGGATGCCACGGGCATTCTTAGCTCCATTGATGACAGCTCAGGTGTTGTGAGCAAGGCAAAGAGCTACTTCTTGGTCAACGCCATGATCGGCAACTCCTTGACATTTGCTCTGGGGCCAAGACTTCTCAACGGCCAAGAGGAGGAAGCCCCTAATAAGTCCAAGGGTGACAATGAAGACGGCCAAACCGACGACGAGGATGATATTGAGTCGCAAGAACAGGATGCCGTTGAAAGGAACGAGCAGACGTCGCTTCTACCCAAGCCAGTTGCGGCCAAAGGCACTCGCGCCGGATACTTCGCCTACGGAAAAGGAAGCAAGTTCTGGTCTACTCTCTCACCCAACACCCGCTCCATCCTCGACTTTCTGTACAGCTTCGTCAACGCCCCCGTTATCGGAGCTCTTCTCGGTGCCCTTGTTGGTCTCGTCCCCGCGCTCCATCGCCTGTTCTTCAATGAACCCGAGGAAGGCGGTTACCTCAACGCATGGCTCACGTCTGCCATCAAGAACGTCGGCGAACTGTTTGCTGTTTTGCAAGTCATCGTCGTGGGTGTAAAGCTTTCCAAGGCAATTCTCCAATACAAGAACGGAAACGACTCGAAAGAAAGTAGAGTCCCTCCATTGCCGTTCCTGGTTGTGGCCTTTGTCAGGTTTATCCTTTGGCCCATTATTTCGATTGGCATCATTTACGCATTGGCCAGCCGGACGAACTTGGTGACCCAGGATGCCTTGTTGTGGTTTTGCCTGATGCTCATGCCCACAGGGCCCCCAGCTATGAAGCTATCTGCGCTAGCCGATTGCGAGGGCTCGGAAGAGTCTGAGAAGATGTTGATTGCAAAGTTCTTGACCGTGAGTTTTGGCTTCTGCTCTGCGACCCGTAATACACCTGCTAACCGTATCATAGATGTCGTACATAATCTCACCCCTGATTTGTTTCGCGGTGGTTGGTGCCCTGAAGGCGAGCGAGGCTGTGGCCGGAAAATAGAGTTGCGGGCAGTTTACCTCTAAGATGCCTCAACCGAGTGAGTAGGTAACCAGAAGTCGTGATATACAAAACAACATACATCACGCAGGATATAAAAGCTTGCGTTTTCGAGACTAGTATACGATACTGTCACGAGTTAGAGCACACAGTAGGGCATATAGGATTAGATGTAATAAAGGCTTAATACTATAAACAGAGATATATAGAAGAGACTACCCTATATATAGGTGAAATATATAAGTAATAAATAATATGGTATAAGTTATAGTATAAATAAGAGAGGGAGAAAGACGTTTTAGATAGCGTTTAATATACTAGTATGTAAGAAGGCCGTTCTAGAGTGCAAGTATCTTATATAGCAAAAGTTATAAGTAAAGCTATTATAACACACCCCCTAATTATTTAAGTAACTAAATAATTAATCTTTATTTTTATAACAGCCCCTTAAAGAGTGTCTTTTAAGTACTAATAAAGATAAAAGGGCTATAAATAGCTAAAAATAGTAAAAGTAGGGAGGATTCTAAAGTGCTTTATTACTACTGTTATTAAAGAAGAAGTAAAGGTAAGGCTACTAGATATCTAAGGCTAACCTAGCTAAATAACTGTTTTTTTATAGCTACCTAGTTATTATTATTTTTCTTCCCTCTTTATACTTTCGTTAAGTTAAATATAAGTTTTTTTTTACGTTATTTTTTATTATTTTTCTTTACTTAGGCTGTAGGTTTTCTACTATTCTAAGACGTAGTACTAACTAATATTTAGTTAATTTATAATATCTAATAAGATCCCCTATAAGTCTTTACACATAGAGATTCTCTTTAATTATTAACGTAGTTAGTAAGAGGTTTAGTAGTTACTAACTAATTTAATAGATAACTAGTAGCTTTCTCTTACTTATAAGGATAAGGAGTCTAATAGCCTCTTTAATATTTTTAAGCCTACTACGCCTACTACGCCTACTACGTCTACTACTATTATTACGCCTACTAATGTTAGCCCTACTACCCCTAATGTTGCTGTTCCTTTTACTAAGGAGACTAACGTCCCTATAGGTGTTAATAATCTTTAGGAGGAGTTTATTATAAAGACCCCTCCTCCTAGAGAAGAGAAAAGCTTTAAAGAAGAGTAGTCTAAGGAGTCTAAAGATAATAAGGAGGAGGAGGGTAATAGTAATAAAGATAAAGAGGGTAATAGCAATAAAGATAGTAATAATCCGTCTAATTCCTTAGAGCCTCTTTATAAGCGTATATATATTTATTTTATATAGAATTACCTATTACTAACTAATTCTTATAGGCTATAAGAAGACTATAAAGTTTAAAAAGGAAGATAAAGTGTTTAAGCGTAGTATATTAGTTTAGTTTTTTACTTATAAGATCCTAACTAACTATAGCGTAGCTCCTAAGAAGATAGGTAATATATAGATTAAACGTAAGATCTAGTATAAAGGCTGCCTTTAGTCTACCCTTTATAGTAATAGCTTTAGTTATTACTATAAGGGTAGTAAGAAGCGCTATCTCTACTGCTTTAGTAGTTTATCTTCTAAGAATTATAGTCCTATTAATCCTATTCTTTATACCCTTTCTACTAAGCTTACTTACGCAATAAAAGCTAGCGCTAAGCTAAGTGTAAGTTTTATATGCTTTTTCTAGCCTTAGTCTGTTAATAACTTATAAGAAAATAGCGTATTAATTATCTTCGTTCTAGTATTTAATACTTTTAAGAGTTTAGTAGTTAGGTTATTAATAATATTATAGATACTTTTAATCCCGTTTTACTAGTTATAATTACTAAGCTACATGTACTTCCTAAGCTTACTATTACTAAGTAACCCCTTTTCTAGCTTAGTATACCTCCTATTAAGCCTATTCTTCTAGTGCCTATAGCTATTATAGTCCTTACTATAGTCACCCCTCTAGCGCTAGTTACTACTATAATCCTAGCTACTATTACTAGTCTAGTTTATAAGTCTTATAAGGAGTACTTCTTTAACGCTATTAAGCCTTTTGTTAGTAAGGCTTTTATTACCCCTATAGGTTATTACCTTAATAAGTATATAAAGTAGTAGTTAGGAGATTAGTTTCTACTTATATACCTTAAGGGGTATATTAGTTAATTCTAGAGTTAGTAGGTTAAAAGGTATAAATAAAAGTTATTTAAGAGTGCTTATTTATTCCTTTACTACGTAACTTTTTTATTAAATTATGTAACATACGTTAGAAAGGTTAAGCTATAAGTAAAATTCCTTAAACTTTATTCTACTTAGGTTCTTTATTAACCTATCTATAGGCATAATATCTATAGGTATATACGCTACGCTAAAAGTTCTTTTTATATACTCTTACTAAAGCTATATATTCTAAATATTAACGTAATAGAGATAAGTAGTTATTCTTTTACCCTTACTTATAATAAGGCGTATTATCTGCTTATTATTATAATATATTTTAAGATTATTATTTAGTATAAGTAATAGATCTTAGAAAAGGCGCTAGAGAGCTACTACCTCCTTTACAGTATATTTAAGGTAGAGTAGCTCTACCTCTATTATTAAGGTTATAACTATATTCTAGCATACTAATTTCTATTAAACAGGACTACTAAAGAGATATATTAAATACCTTTATAAGGAACACTAAGTAGCCTTATTATCTATAAAGCTTATATCTCTAGTAATTAATAACGCGACTGTCTATAGCGGAATTCCGTACAATAACGTAATAAACCTTATAAAATAAAGGTATTAAATATACTAGTTAACTACCTTAATATAAGTATCACTTAGGTTAGTAAGAAACTATAATAGCTATACGTAAGTAAATACTATATCTAGTTTAGTTATTACAGCTAGATAAAGTACTAATCTAACCTTCTCTTAGTAGCTTTTTATTTTAGCTAAAGTTATTTAGCCTTTATTTAGTTTAAAGTTAATAATTAGAAGTAGTATAGCTAGGGGTATACTATTAGTAAGGTTAAATTGTTTTACTATTCTTTTAATATTAGAATCTTAAAGTAAGTAGATCTTTCTATTTATCCTATCCCTAATAATTTACACACTAAGAAAGTAGTCTCTATTACCTTCTTTAAGTTTAAAGTTCTTTATAATACCTTTAACGATTTCGTCTGCAGCTAACTTATAGTCCTTATAATAAAGAACTATAAAGTTATCTATATAGAAGATAAGAATTACCTTCTTATTAGTAGTTTAATATATATAGATTTCTTTATTATAAGAAATTATCTTTAGGGACTTTAAAGTTAAGGTAAATATCTTAAACTAAAGAAGTAGCGCGTTATAAAGCCTATATAAAGCGCGTTTTAATCTCCTTATCTTTCTATATTAGTAATACCTATCTAGTAATTCTATATAGATTAGAGAGTTACTATTAATTAAGGCGTTTAGGAATGCGTTTACTATATTAAATTAGTGTATTTTAAAGTTAAATTATACTACTACTACTATAGCTATTTAGAAAGCCTTTATAGCTAAAGTTAACGCGTAGGTATTCTATAGGGGGTCTATTACTTATAAATCACCCCTTACGTAAATACACGCTTTACAGCACTTAAGATCCCTATTTTTATTAAACTTCTATAAGAAGACCTATTTAAGTAGGAGGATATTACTAGTTATAAGCTTATAGGTAACAACTTCCTAAACGCCTTTCTCTTCTAGCTTTCCTATCTCTTTATTAGACGCTTTATAGAATATCCTTTTTATAATTAGTAGGAGCTTATCTATATCCCTCTACTTCTTTAGTAGGTTAATAAGTTAATCCTTTATAAGTTAAAGATCTTAGCCTATAGAAGGGCGCTTAAGATATACTTTTTCTACTACGCCTCTAAAGGTCTTATATAAAGTCTTATACCTAAGCTTACTTAACTTACACGCTTTCTACTAATTAAGTATAAATATAGTAAAAAAGCACTCTAAAGTATATATTTAGTAAGCTATTATTATTTTACCTTAAAACGTTATATAGATATACCTACTATAAGTCCTTTTTATCTTTTTTAGTAGTAAAGAGACTAAAGTTAATTACCTTAAGCGTATTTCTTATAGGGTATCTAAAGTGCTTTTTCTAAATTACACTTTAGTATTTTATTTCTTACTATTAGCGTCTTACTTACTACATACTCTCTACTAAAAGCTACTAGTTAAAGTATCTAGTTACTTTAATAGTAATTCTATAGTTATTAATCCCTTTAAGGGAGTAAATACTAAAGGGTTTAAGTTACTTTTACCTTCTACTATTAATAACCTAGCTGCGTGAATAGTGTTATTACCCCTACCCCTAAGCTTTATAGCTAAGGGGGTTTTTAGATCTTACTAAAAAGTATCTCTTGCAGCATCTCCTATCTACCTATTATCTAAGGCTACTAGTTCCGCTTACTATATAGTCTCATCTATAGGTAATTTAATTCTATTAGTAGATAAAGAGTTATCTATAGTAATAATACTAAGTGCTTTTAAAAGGTTATCTAAGATAGTAATAGATTCCTTTATTACTTTAGTAACCTCTTAGGCTTCTTAAATACCTAGAGCCTCTTTCTCTATTACTAGATTATAGAAAACGCTCTTATTAAACTACACGTTACGTATAGTTATTACCTACTTAAGCGTAGGCACCTAGATTCTATATAAGTTATACGTTTTTAGTATATAACTAACTAGATATCCTATATACCTATAGGGAAGCACTTTATAATCCTTTTGCTATATACCTCTCTTATAGTCTCTTTATATTAGGTATACCTTATACCTATATATAAAGAGCCCTCTTTAGTATAAAAGTAACGCTTCTTTTAAAGGCGTATAAGAATTAGGTTACTACTAGTAGTAGTATTTATAATACTAACTAAGCTCTGTTTTAGTTAGAGACATCTAACTATTAGATTCCTATAGGCTAATATTATAAATAAAGATAGTAGTAAGGGCTGCTTTATCTTAAAGCCTTTTTAGAAGGTTAGCTATAATATGTATTTTAATAGACTTCTAAATAACTAGCTTACTAGCCCTTTCTACTACTCTAATAGGTTCTTTTATATATAGCAGTAGTATTTTAATTTTAATTCTAATAGTAGCACACTATCTCTTATATACCTATGTTATATTATAGCTAATAATAGCTATATTATTATTATAGTAAAACTTATATATAGGGATCCTTTTTTTATAACATACCTAGGCTTTAAGGGATTTAATAGATTTAAGCACAAGATCCTCTATCTTACGTACTAAAGGGAATCTAACTATTTAGCTTAAGTGTTTATTATATATTACTAAAAGCTATTTAGTACTTAAGAACGCTGTTAGGAAGTTAAAGAGATCCTAGTAGACCTTATACTATAGGCGTATTACTCTTAATTTAGAAGGTCTCCTTAAGACTACGTTTTTAGTATACGTTATTACGTAATCCTTATATTTAATTTATATTAGAGGAGTTATTTACACGCCTCTTACCTTTAGTATAAGTTATTAAAGAGCTATTAGGCTAAGGTAACTAGACTATAGATACTAGAGGAGCATAGTATTACTTCTCTTATATATAAGTTAATATAATTTTCTATGTTTTCTACAGCCTATTACTATAACTATTCTAGTAGGGCTTATAGAAATTACTATCTAGTATACTTAAGAATAGAGGTTAATTAGGTTATATTAGAGGAACACTAAGTTATGCTTATAGGTAAGCCTTATAACTACGTTATTACGTTTTATTATTTTAAACTATATAGTATAGTCTAACCTATAGTACTATAACCTACTATTAAGAAGTAGCTTCTTTACTATAATATTAATATAAAAACCCTTAATTAGTATAACGTTAGTTAAAATAAGATTCTTAGTCTTTAGCTTATAAGGGCTATCTAAAACGTTTTTTATAACTTAAGTTCTTTTACTACTAATTAGTATAGACGAAGTGCTGACTTCTATATAGTCGTTAGGGCTAAAGGGCACATAAGAGTTAGGTTCTAATAAGCTTTTATAGTTAACTAAGTATATAGCGCTATAACTATCTATTATAGTAGATTAAGATAGTAGGTAGGCGCTTATTATAGCTATACTATAGATTACTAGGAGCAGGCTTAACTTATAGTTAAAGAATAGTTAAATTATAACTATAATAATACTATTAGGATACCTTAGGTTACTAGCTTTTTTAGGTAGTAAGGTAGTAAAGTTATAATTTATAAGAAAAAGTCTTTTACTTTATTTTATCTACCCTTTTTCTACTAGCTCTTTTTAAAAGGTTACCTATTTACTTTTTATTATTTTATTACGTATCTTTATAACGTAGTCCTTTAAGAGAGTAAGAGCTAACCTTACTTAGGGATTAGAAACCCTTTTAGTAAGGGCGTATTTAATGTAGTTATAACTTACTAGCTTCTAGCTATAGTTACAACTATCTAGGCACTTAGTGTCCTTATTCTCTCCTACTAGCTAGGTATTATTAGATTAACCTACTAGAGTTAAGTAAGCTCTGCTTTAGAAAGGGAGCTTCTTATACGTATTATTATTCTAGGTAATAGTATAAAAGGTATAGCTAAGCTTAAGTACTGTATTAGTTTTATAACTAAGTTTAAGATTCTTTATAAGCGTTTTATACTTATAGTTTCTCTAGCTTAAAGTAAGGCGTGTTCTAACTGCATCTAGGAAATTAACTATAGCAATCTCTCCTTTAACTTCTAAAATATTCTAAGTATAAGCGCGTAGATATACAGAGTGCTAATCCTTATACTAGTAAGTAAGATTAACTCCGCCTTTTATACGTTTAAGCACCTAGTAATACTTAGTCCTTATAGTAATCTTAGTAAAGAGGTTATTAGGCGCAAGGTTAAGTTTAAGATAACGTATAGTATGTTAGACTATAGCTCTACCTATAGAACCTATATTCTACTATGTGTTTACTAGAAGACTAAATATAACAGTTTTACTTACTTAGTTAAGAACTACGTAGTAGCTCTAAACTTACTAAGTGCAGACTAAAGCTTATATACTATATTCTTTTGTTTTTATATTAAATTCTTCCTTAACGTCTAAAAACGTAAGGATGCGTCTCTTAGGTGCTAGTTCTATAAAGGGTAATATTTCTAGGATAACTATAGGGTCTTCTAGAGGATTTAGCGCTAGATTATTAACCTCCTATTAGCTTTTTCTCTAGGTATAAGCTAGAGTAGCCTTATAGTATTTAATATTAATTAGATACTGTTTTTCTATAATAAGGATATTAATATCTAGGATCCCTTCTTTAGTAAGAGAGTCGCTAGCGATATCTAGGAGATCTAGGTTAACGTATTACTAAATACTAAGGCTTTTATATTATACTTTTAGCGCTTAGTACTAGGCGGCCTAGTTACGTTAGCCTATAAGTTTAACTAATTTAAAAGTAATTTTAGTTATATTAGCTGTTAGGAAAGGTAGTAAGCTATACTCTAATTATAATAAATATAAAATAGTTAGATAATAGTTAGGTAGAAGCTAGGCTTATAACTGTTATAAGTTAGAGTATATAGTAAGGTATATAGGATTAGATATAATAAAGGCTTAATACTATAAATAGAGATATATAGAAGAGACTACCCTATATATAGGTAAAATACATAAGTAATAAATGATGTGGTATAAGTTATAGTATAAATAAGAGAGGGAGAAAGACGTTTTAGACGGCGTTTGATGTACTAGCATGTAGGAAGGCTGTTCCGGAGTGTGAGTATCTCGTATAGCGAAAGTCATAAGTGAAGCTATCGTGACAGATACCATATTTCAATTCACAATGAATTTTGACTACTTTACCGATACAAGTCCTTTGGCTGTTGACGCAACAGTGCCGTAAGGATCATAATATCTACGAGCATGCTGTCGTAGATAAGTCCATTCTGAATACTAGTGGTCAAAATGGTTACCCTCCGCATCATTCATGCAATCTTCGCTGTTTGCAGCTTTGAGGTTTCAGAACCAAAACTTGATACCAGAGTATACACAATCATCAGAAATAGATCTCGTAAGCTTTCGCTGCATCCAGAGTCATCTTCTCAAACGGAATCCAACCCTGGCCCGTTGCCTTTACCGCTTTTGTTGCATCAACGTTCCTCTCCCCGGGAGGCGTGCTGTAGTCTTCCTCGTAACCCTTACCCGGCTCCCCTTCTCTGATGATATCTTTCCTGCCGGGGTAGGCCTTTCGCAGAACATCACAGTAGGCTTGAATGTTGCCATAATTTTCGCTGCCGCCCGCGATGTAACGCTGCCCATCTGCGACGTCAGGTCTTTCGGCCGCAAACACCATAAGCCGAGCGACGTCACGGACGTCAACGTGTGTCCCGTTTCCCGGTCCCACCGGAGGCACCTCCTCGCCGTTCATGACGCGGTACGTGACGATGGCAGTGTCGCTGAGCTTCTTGGGGTCCTTGGGCAGGATCAAGGGCGGGCCCATGACCCAGGACGGGTTGATCGCCGTCATGCTGAAGCCGATGCGGCCCGGGTTCTTCTCCCGGAACTCCCAAAAGGCACGCTCCGCCTTGACCTTGCTCGCGATGTAGATCTGGCTGCCGGTCGCGTCCTTCCCCGCCTGCTGGAGCGCCTCCTCGGCGTCGTCGTTCCAGTCCGCCTCCGTGATGGTGCGCCCCTCGAAGCGCGGACCGGAGCGCTTGATGGCAACGATGGACGACATGTACACGAACGACTTCAGCCCCGGCTCCCCGATGGTCGACTTCAAAATGCCGAGGGTGCCCTTGACAGCTGCGCCTAGCACTTGTTCGACGTCTGTGTTGGTGAAGTCGACTGGGCTCGCGAGGTGGGCGATGACGGTCACACCCTTGACCGCGTCGTCAAAGGCGCCCGGTGCCGTGATGTCAGGCACGATGGCCGTGGAGAGTTGACCGGACTCGGCGTGTGAGGAGAGTGTGTTGGTGAGGTCTGCTGCTGAGCTCTGAGATCTGACGACGGCGCGCACTGGGTAGCCGGCTTGGAGGAAGGCCTCGACAGTCCGGGCACCGATAAAACCGTTGGCGCCGGTGACGAGAGTGAGACCCTTGGTCGACGGCATCTCGGGTTAGGTTGCTCGACTGTATGTTGAACTTTGCTGCAGAAGCGAGTTTTGGACACGAGTTTTGGACACGAGTTTGGACCTTGATTTCACCGGATTATATGAATTGGACGTTGTGGAGGCAATTGAACACTTGGCGTGAAAGGCGCTCGTTCAACCACTTAGCTATATGTTGAGTGCTGTTGCTGACGCTGTGGTGTTCCCGGCTCGGCATTAAGAAGTCATCTACGGCGCGCTTGTCTTATCGCCAGGTTTAACCCCGTGTCTTTTGTCCTTGTAAAATTACTTGGGGTGTTCGCGGGACGAATCCGAAGACGAACAATGACGCAACAATGATATTGTGGAAAAAAACCCCTAACCCCGTGCCCATCCGTGGGTTCCGGAGTAGCACATGGCTTTTATTTATCGCCGAAGCCACGAAGCGAGTAGGTATGCACACAGATAGGTGTCTTGCCTTCTGGCACCTGAAAAGAAACTGCCAATTGGTCAATGAAATATAGTGGGTTCGAGGAGATAGGTATTTGACGGAAGTAAGATGTGTAATCCAATTTATCAATGTTAAATAGTGCCGCTGCAGACCGCGGCCCTCGTATTCCATCACACTGAAACCGCCACAACTTGAATAAGACAGGCTGCGAATACTAGTTCACAGAAGTTAGCCATTGGTGCGAGCTTCGTGATCCCGGTGCCCAGTTGTGATACTGGGTAACTTTTATTTACATGTTTCTTCTGGCGGAGTTGTCCTACACAATACTTCCAGGTCACTAAATCAGCAGACTAAATCATTGCTGGGAGCCACAGAAAGTGATAAGAATGACTATTACCAGAGTGTATCACAACGTCGAAAATATGCATTCGAACCCACCTATAGGCAACAAGTCTTTGATTGATGACTGATGATCGATTTCGTACGCCGGTATAGGATATTTGTATCCCGACCGTTGGACTTTACACGCACCTCTTTGCTAGCTGTAACCTTAAAGTCACTCTCTCTGTGTCACATTGTTTGAACATGCTCCAAGTATTGAACAAGCAAAGCATCATACACAAATTATTATCCCGGTTGTTTTGATCAAATTTCGTTCAACACTTTTACCGATCTTTACTTGACAGTGGTGGCCTGAAGTAGGTTTAGGAATGTTCATAATGGCCTTCATCCAATCCCAGATTAACTAGATGGACACTTCAAACTTAGGGACCCTGAACAGAGTTAAACCAGTTCATATATGGGTTGACACGTCAAATCTGTTGATTCCCATTGGCTCGGGCCCTCCAGTTCATAGTCAAGTCTCCACTGAGAGCGTGGGTCCTCCAAAGGAACCTTTTTTGTTCACGTCATCCGTTCGGCATTCGGAGTTTACCCCACTACTTGCGGTGGCTGCTCAGCTTCTTCGTAACCTCAGCAGCCTTAGTAACCACACAAGTGAACATCAGCAACTCAATCTCCGGGTAGCAAACTACCATTCAGTCAAGTTCAGCTAAATTCAATAATCCTGTAATTGTGAGCTGGTTTCTCGTCTCGGAAGGCGCACCATAAAGAGATTGTTGCGCTTTTCAAGACACTCTTCCTTGCAGACTTTTGGTTATTGATTGGCATTGTATAGACCAGGCAACCATGGACCCATCTCAAGGAAGCCAACAACTGCCACCTGAAGCTATCGCGCTTGCTGGGCGCCTGTATGATGGCGCGCGAAAGGGTGATATTGCTCTCTTTCAGCAAGCCCTGCCGGCTGGATTGCCCGCCAATATGACCAACGAGAAAGGCGACACATTGGTAAGGATTTTGCTCTTTGGCCTCCTGTAAACCTCACTGACAAGATTCTCTCCTCAGCTCATGTTGGCTGCTTACCACGGGCATTCGGAGTTGGTGAAGCTTCTCATCCAGCACGGAGCCGACCCTAATCGTCTGAACGATAGAGGACAAAGTCCTTTAGCTGGAGCGGTCTTCAAGCAAGAAGACGCAGCTATTGAGGTGAGAGTCTTCTCGAGAAACGGCAACTTGGCGCCGTGTTGCAGCGCTTTCTGGTGATTCCGGCTAATTGTTCTGCTGAAGGTCCTTCTCGATGGCGGGGCAGACCCAACTTGTGGCAATCCGAGCGCACTGGAATGTGTGGCAATGTTCAAACAGGGTGATAAGTGGCAGGCAAGATTTGATTCTGTTAAGCTCGACGGAAAGCTACCAAGCAAGCGATAGTAAGTTGATTGTTTCGGAAACAGTTGATGGAAGTGGAACAATTCCACTAGACTACCGTATCGTCAACAGAAAATCTTCTAGCTATGCAACATGATTCTAAGGCAAAGCGCTAATGATCCACGTCAATTTTGCACTTTCGAACGGTAGAAATGCAGCCGAATGCCCGATATCCCTTGAAAGATACAGAATTGAATCACAGAACACAGACTATCTCTAGAGGTTCCTCCTGACTAACTCGTATTGATTTTGCCTCACACGAGCTGTAACTTGTTACGCAGTCTGCGGTTCCTCTTCGAAGGACTTTTGCGCGTAAACGACGTGGCTGTAGGTTGTGTTAGTATCCGGTCGTCTTGATAGCAGATCTCAACATACAAGTCCATCATGGCGTCGAAAAGAGAGCTCTTCAACTCTTGCCGAACTTTGGCAAGAAGTATAAGAACCTCCTCCCTGGTCTGACCCAGAAACCCGCAGAACAACTACAATGTAAAACCTTCCAGGCCGTTCAGGAGCTGGGCCAAGTTGAGCATGCCGATATCCCTGTAATGATTCTCCTTGGCCCATGGTCCTATAGGTATCTTGAATCTCTGATGGGTGATATTCTGGAACCCAGCGTCTTTGACCCAGCTTTCTAGCTGTGGGCCAGGACGAGCTGTGCGGCCCATCGTTTCACAAGCCTCCACATACTGTTTGTTCCATTGACGAACAGTGTGTTCCTCCGTATATGTGCCATCATCTGAGTAATACTCTCCGTCCACCTCTTGAAATTCTACCCATCCGCCGGGATTCAGGTTCCTATTTGCTTCATATTAGGGCATAATGTGAAGCCATTTACGAACCAAAGGAAGCTTACTTGTATATGTTCTTGATCAGCTTAGGCCAGTTCTTAATAGAGACAAGCATATATCTGACAAAGATATAGTCGAACTTTTCATTGTGGAGCCAAGTGCTTTCCACGTCATCAATCTCGAACTTGACGTTGGGGGGCACCCTTTCTTAGGTCAGTAAGACTTCCACACAAGGGTGTGATAGTTCCTTTCACCAGGGTGGTTGGATAGCACTGAGATCATTTCCGATGATCTGTTTCGCCTCCTTAGCAACCTTTCATGTATGACCACTAGAGTCTGTCTGGTTATCTTACTTCGGCTTGCTGGAATATGTCACCCATTTCCATGGACCCTTGAACTTGTGAGTACCCAAATATCACCATCTTTTCGCTTACTCACAGATTCCAGTACCTGTTCCCACATCCAGTATTCTATGAACTTTTTGCTTTTCAAGTGGGGCCAAGTAGAGCTTGTTGCCGATGGACCTAACCATGAGCGCATGAGCCATATCAAGTCGATCCATCTTGGTCTAAGAGTATTATGAGAAACAGAGAGGTGATAATAATATCCAGGGGACTGTTACCTCATCGTTTGGGAAGGCGTATACTGGGTCCTCATGTCAGAAAGGTTACAGAGTCAAGGGCCGAAGGCGATATATACGAACCTCCTGGGCGGAATGCATGGTAGCGTCTTCCATACTCCACAGGATAGTCAACAGCACTAGAGACTAGAGACGCTGTGAAGGTGGAGCTAGCTTGTGAGCTACATATATCACCTTAAGGAGAAACCTTCTTACATTCGTTCGTCCATGGTAGAGCCGTCAGTCTGGTATCTCGGTCAACACGGCATTAGAGTGAGAGTAGGGATAACGCTGCCAAACGCATGCTGACTCCATCTTCAGCCTCGATTGACGTCAAATCAGCCGCTTCTTCTGCGACCAGGTCAGTCTGGTCGGCTGGTGGATCAGCTGGTGGAACGTCGGGCGAAGATATGGGCGACGGGGAGGTCTCCAGCCCGGTTATTGAGAAAGAAACGCCTGCGACGGCCGGCGCCGGAGTTAGACGTGTCTCTGGAGAATCGACCATTCTGTTCTTCGGTGTACCCGGGGGTCGTATTATGGCGCAATGTACTAGAACACTGCTCGAGGGCCGGTTAGTACGTGTTTTCAAAATACTGTCTTGTCGAAAGAAGATCAAAGATCGATCGCCCGTACAATCCAATGGGGGAGTAACGCCATTTTGACTGAAGTTAAGAGCCTCGGATAGGATGGCTGGGGGGGGGTAGCTCAAGGATTTCGAAACCCGATCAAGCAGAGAACGAGCATGATTGTCAAATGTCCCACCGAAACGGCAGGGCAAACAAATATATTCAAGGGTCCTAGGAGGCCTTAGGGTCTTCAAGCCAATAGATGGCGACCGCTTCATCATCTCTAACCAACCGGTCTACAAAGATAAGGAAGCCCACTTTACAGCCAACCCAGAACGACCTACCTTCTTACCCCTCTTCGCCGCAAACACTTGGCAGCCCCCAGACGGTGTCTGAGGAGCTGTGGGTCCGGTTTTCCGAGTCACAGTTAATGATATGAGATGTCCGATCCCAGGCTTCACGTGTCATTACAGACCTTGGGTAAATTTCATAAACATAAACGTATCTGTAAACTGGATATTGGTATAGCAGTGTATACCATCTGTTTACAATACGTGAACTTCATTACCAGAGAACGCTCTCCAGGCTTTACTTGGCAGGATCTAGTATTTTACTCTGTTGCAACGGCCGCTTGGGCATCATCCATTAAGAAAGCAAGTAGTCTGGCAAGTCAAAAGCAAGCGTGCTTGAAAGACGTATAGAATCAAAACATATCATCTAAAAGCTATTCGTTCTTAGTTCCTAGTCAATACTTCATCATTTGACTCACAAGGTCATACACAGATAGCATGGCACCAGGCCCCTAGAATCATGCACACTTTCTTGCTGTATCTACAACTGGATCAATAAACGTTGGCAAAACATGGTTTCCATATTGAGTTTCTAGGGGCTGTGATTCTTTGCTTCATGATAAGAGTGGTTGTCACTTGGCCACACACCAAACATCAAGAAAGGAGAGAAAGAACACGATAGCACAAGGCGACACCAACACAAGCTGGGTATGGGATTAACGGCATGTAAATCGGGAGAAAACGCAAAGGGAGCGACTGTGGTTACATCTTTCACAACTTTTCAGATTACCATGTTTAGGTAGCCAGTGTTCGTCAGTAGTTTTCATCTTTTTCTTTACGGATCGGGAAATTATGTCGTACGGAACAACCCCCTTCATTTAGTTCAGCTGTATTGTTCCAGACAAAGACAATGGTTATACCAAACCATTCACTCTAGTTAATCGAACGAAATTTCTTGAAGAGATGGTTAGTTCCAAGAATTGGATATATACCGTTCTGATCCCGAATTTCTGTTTGCCCGGCGTGACTCTCAACAGCTTGCTTTGAATACCAAAGAACCGCCCGGCAAGCTCATTATCACACTCGTTGGTTTTAGCCTCTGTTTTGAACCACCGACTACCTATAGCCTTGGAATTCGACAACATCATGAAACTGTCAACCATTGCCAACGCCTCCTTCATCGCCCTACTGAGCCTTGTCGACTCAGTCTCCGCCAGCTCGCGTTGCGTGCGCAGAGATGATATCGGGAGCATTGTTCACAAAATCACGATAGAAGATGTGGGTACGAGGAACATCGAGACAGTATGCAACTCGCTATGGGACAACCTCAAACGCTTCCCCGTTTGCATGGTCTTCAGACCCAACGGATGCGAGGAAGCCTCCTACCCAGACGACCTTTACTGGTACTTCACCACCAGCATTGCCTGCAATGACGGAATGATTCACTCGGCCTTTTACGAAGCCACCAAGAACCGTTGGGGTGCCATAAAGTGCGAGTGAGGACCCGTCTGGTGGGCTAATGAGCGTGACTTTGGCAGGGAGGGAGACCGCAAAACCTCAATTTGCCACCTCGATCGCTATGGGAAAGACAAAGATGGGCTTCGGGCCGGGGTATATGGGCTGGGAAGATCATGATTTGGGTATTATATGATATCCGGTTCTGCGGCTGCATGTACCACACGGTTGAATCATTCATGGATAATAATTCTCGAAGAACCTCAATTAGGCAACCGTTTGCACATGTACGAACCCCTTGACATTGGGGAAGCCAAGGTCAAATTTTCGCGCCCAAGGTTGTCTATCTACGTCTCTTGAGGAACTTGTGTTCTCAAACATGGTACTACATAAGCTTGACCCTGATCTCATATGTAATATCGTCATCTGTCACCACATTTCCATGTATTTACCATTTTGACACTCATCAGCTTTCGCCGCTTCATAACTCCAAATCTTTCAGCAATGAAGTTCTCAAGCATCACAACACCAATACCCGCCCTGTTCACAGCCGTTCTTGGCCTCCCAGAAGTCCCCCAAACCACAGCTGACCCTCTACAGCCACGTGAGTTCAATGCGGCAACCTGCCTGCTTGAAAGCATCTCCGAAGACGCCTACCCTCAGCTCTATTTCGGCCTTGAGTACCACATCACCGCAGATGTGCCGGCAGACAGAGTTGAGGAGATCTGCCGAGCCTTCATAGATGACTTGAACGCGACGCGCCACTGTCGCGATCAGTCCTTAGGTTCAAGGAAGCCTATATGCATAGCCGACCAGGACGGGCTCGAGATCAAGTTATGGACCTACAAGAAATGCGGGCAAGAATGGGTCCACCGCGCCTGGTTCCACGCGACCCAGAACAAGTACGGCTCGGTCCAGTGTGAAATAATGGACGACATCTGGAACTAGATTGGCGGGTACTTTCTGAGTCCGAATGAGGGAAACTGCCTTGTTTTATTAGCTTATGTCGTTACCTTTCAGGAGAACAGTTTTGGGAAAGCTGCATCAAAAACCCAAGGGGGCGAAAAGGGTTCGAGACGGTTGAGTTTCTATCATGTTGCGAAGTGGGCCACTGAGCAATCGAAACCATGTTTACTGGTCTAGTCGTAAACGTAGGTTATGCAAGCCTGGTATTATGTCCAAACAGAAATGTTTTATGCTTGTTTTATCCAACGAGACGGTTCAGGGGTGTGGATCTCCAGCTCAGTCTCGCCCGTCAACCGTAGGAAGTGAGAACTAAAAGAGTTGTACCCAGTCTCGAGAGATTCGGAGCCTTTTGAATGGGGACAGGTGACAAAAAGGTCGAGAACATACCTCTAAAAGCCAGTGGTTCATCCTGCGGCAGTTCACCTAGATCCACCAAACAAGCTACGTGGTCACCAAGTTCCCCCTACCGCTAAATCTAGGACTCTGTTATACCCTTTGATTCTTAGGTGTGTAGGCTAGTAAAGTCTTCCACTTTTTCTTTCTACTTATTCCAGTCTTAATTAGCACATTGTATATTTATTTTTCTGTTGCCTACTGGACTCTTACGCTGTACACTTCTTATTTACATTTGCCTGTCTACTCAATAATATTCAAAGGTGAATACTCGCCGGGCCGCTCCAAAGGATGAACACAGACAATGATCTTTTTGTTCCAGATATCATAGAACCTTATAGCATGAACGGATATTACAGTGAGGATGCGGGTTATTGTCCGCCTGAAAACGAGATCGCTATGCCTGCGTTGGGCCAACTTTATCAGCAACCCGCAGCCCTCCCCGAGCCGAATCCTCCTCAGTATCGTCTTTTGCCGGTACTAGGCATATCGGCAACCGAACCACGGGTTTTAGATTTCGGAGACGGCATCCATCTGCCCCGATTGGGAGACACACCGGCCCCCCGACTCCCACGGCAGGATGAATGGCCACTGAGACCTGTCCAAGAACTAATCCGCGACGTCGACGACCATTTTGGACCGCTGTGGAACCAACGGACGCGGGGCGGAGCGCCGGAAATCCAAGGACCCGGCAGTCGTCCCCCTGCCCGCGGAGCAGAGGTCGATCATTTCGGACGACTTGAGGGGGCCGCCTCTTTCATCGAGACGGTGTCCCTACACCGATCTTTACAGCCGGGAAACTTCCACCAGAGGGGCGACGACAGTGTAGTCTACATATCGCGAATGATCAACGGGCAGTTGGTTGCTTTCCACAACGCCGGACCACCTACGTTCCGGTGGGATGAGGTGCGGCTGAGTACGGCTGGGCCGGTTACGTCGGTCACGCAGGTTACAACGAGCAGGTAAATGGACAAGCAGAGGTACCTCAAGCCGACGAAGAGCAGACCAGGCCCCCAAGAGAGGCTAAGCCGGACTTTCTGTTGTACGAACAGTAGCAGCACCAGAACCCTCCGCTTGATTCACAAGACCATGATTACGAGGATCTGTGTGTTGCTGTCGCCGACGAGAGGACTCTCTGGGCGAAGAGTAGCTATACATCACGTCCGACAACATCTCGTGCAACGAAGTCCGTTGCCACTGATCCAAGGATGGAGCGGCAGACCGACGGGTCTGCTCCCGTTAAGCTCCCAGTAGCAGTCTTGGTCGCAGTCTGGGAAGCCATTCACTGCCGAAGAGCTCGATTTGAGGCTGGTCCGGTCTTCAGTGGGCCTCCGTCGGGCCTCCCCTCAACCCACATGACCCTGCATGAGTCGCA
This sequence comes from Colletotrichum cereale, assembly GCA_034509685.1. Lineage (NCBI taxonomy): Eukaryota > Fungi > Ascomycota > Sordariomycetes > Glomerellales > Glomerellaceae > Colletotrichum > Colletotrichum cereale. Next base: position 18,918 of record JASUDE010000220.1, on the reverse strand, counting down.
TTGAGGGGCTGATAATCAACGGTTCGTTCTTGGATCATCCGCCTTCTTGGATATTGGACCAAGACCTGTCGTGAGTGATAGCCCATTCTCTGAACTTCTGAAGCCAGCCGGTGAGGCATACCAGTGTTCATACTCATCTACTGACACGGTAATTAGGATGTGCGATGAGAGTATTCTTACTCGCGCTTAGTGTATCTCCATGTGTCGTTATCTTGGCACCAATGCGTGTCCAGACAAAGTTGCCTGTGTCAACACGCTTCAATAGCCTCATATTGCATTTTCGTCAATACGTCTTTACAGTCGGCTACTTTCCATAGGTTGAAATTGCAATATGAAGAGCATCAGTGCAGGATGGTGGAAAGTCAAGGCAGCCACTAACATCATCGCATGTGTGGCTGATAGGCTGCTTTGATGATTGGGATCGAGCGAGATCGTTGTTTGATAATGGAGCATTAAACAGCTTTGTGATCATAACGGACGGGTTAATCAAACTCAACTTAAACTGGTTTCAAGAATTCACGGTGCTGATTGTGTCTAAATCTGCCCGTTGAGCAACGAGATGTTTGTCGTTGCATGGCGTCTAGACCCGAGGGGTTGCTGATGATGTTTATGCTGCATATTTGCATTACCCAACTCTAACTTCAAACAAATGCATCCCCCAGGGCCCAAAGTACCTTGGCTCTCATTGGGAAAGCCGCACTGTCCTTCCGCCGACCAATTACCTGCTCAGCAGTTCCTCCAGCTTCTTCAGCGCGTCCTTCTCCACCTCGTCGACCGGCGGCTGCACGTCGACACCGACGACGTCGGGCTCGTCGTCCTGGGGCGGGTCCAGGGTCTGGAACTGGCTGTGGACGAGGTTGGAACCGGCAAAGTGGCCGTGCCTGTTCTTGACGCGGTCGAAGAGCACCTCCTCGGGGGCGTGGAGGGTAACGAAGTTGACAAAGATGTCCTTCTCCGGGTGGGAGGCGCCGCGCAGGACGTCGCGGTAGGCGCGCTTCAGCGCGGAGCAGGCGACGACGACGCCGCGCAGGCTGTCGCTCTCCAGCTCGCGGAGGGCCTCGTCGCGGAGGCTATCGAGCCAGCCCCAGCGGTCGTCGTCGGTGAGGGCCTCGCCCCTGTGCATCTTTTCCACGTTTTCCTTGGGGTGGTACTGGGCGAGCGGTGTCAGTGTCATGCGTCCATGCGCTTGGGCTTGGCGGGGGTTGAAGGGGAGGAGGAGGAGGAGGAGGAGGAGGAGGAGGAGGAGGAGGATCAGGGCACAGACGTCGTCGCCCTCGATGAAGGTCATGTGGAGGGACCCTGTGAGGTACTTTGCTATGGTGGTTTTGCCCGTCCCCGTGGGCCCCGTCAAGAAGACGATGTGCTGTTTCGGACGTGACATGTCTGGGGAGCTAGCTTGCAGCAGATGTGTCGACGGCTCGAGAACGAGGACGGATTTCCAAGAGAGCCCTGGAGTTGGTGTTCCTCGGTTCGGGGCTCGAAAGGATCAGAGCACGCGGGGAATTGGATCCAGACCAGCTTGGGTGCCGAAGCCTCCGGGAGGTCTGGATGTTCAAACAAAGAAGACGACGAGGGAGGCGACAAGAGAGAAAAGGGAGTGTCCAAGTGTCCACCTGTTCCTGCCAAAGTAGTTGGGTTGAATTGTAAACCAACAGAGAAAAAGGAGAAAAGGTTTCGGTGTATAGGTAATAGGCTTTTTTTGTCTTCCGGATGGTCTGATGTCTTGACATGCTTTCCTCCATTCTCAGAGCCGCTCATCCGCCGCGCTCTTGTTGCGTTTCCTTTTGGGTGCCGGCGTGATTGCTGGATGTCGTTCGGATGATGTCATGCGGACCTAGCAGCGGGACGTTTCGGTTGAGCCGTTCGTTCGTGCCATGTTCGTTCCTCTTTTTGTCCACCTCTTTTTTTCCGTTCAATCATAGCCGGGACGACGGGTCAGACATTTCAGAACGAGACGACGCCGACGAGAAGGCCACCAAGCGGTGCGGGCACATGGGGGATCGTTGGTAGAGGCTCAGAAAGCTTGCCCATGTCGAGCGAGGAACACGGCGGCGGTCCAATAGGTCCAATCGGTTCAAGTCTCTCCAGGCCATGAGCAGAACGGCACAGATGGCGGCATGAAAACCATCCAACCCCAGCATAAATCATCATGCCCCTCACTTTCGCCCTCTCTCTCTCTCTCTCTCTCTCTCTCTCTCTCTCTCATTTACTCTCGAAATTGAGCGACTATGAGAAATGCCATTTCAGGTTGCCAAAGACTGTCTTTCCGGCTGTTCCGAATTCTTTCTGTGGCGATTAATTCAATCGATGGACTCACTCCCTCACCACTGGAGACGGCGAAGCCAGTCATTGACGATTGATGTGTGGGGAACAACCGTTGACAACCGGCAACGGGCTGCTGGATGAGTAAGCGATATCAGAATTAGATTCGGTGCATCATCCACACCAGCACATCGGCACCGGTCTATTAGTCTAGTTGGTTAGGACGTCGGATTCTGATCATACTCAGTCTCTTCCGTAGGCCCAGGTTCGAATCCTGGATGGACCTATCTTTTGCATACTCTTTCTTGTCCACGAAGGAAACAAAACAAAGTCATCTTGGTTTTTTTGTGTGTGGATGTTTTATCCGTTTTCTTTTTGCTCACTATCACGTCACGCCTCATTTATCTGGGAGTACTGTACGTACAGTACGTACGTAGTAGGTACGCATAGTCGGTACGCATAGTAGTAAGTAAGTAGCATGGCAATCCATCCGAGTCCGGGTCAGTTGACTCGTTCCGTCAAACTGGTTTGCTGCATGCACACCACACCTCACTCACCTGTTGTTCTTTTATGCGAAATGCACCTCATTGACGGGCTGGATGGTTTGTTTACATACGGATGGATACATGGCACACTCCAAACGTGGCATGCAGTCACGCACTGACAGGTTTCCTTCCCATCAGGTATGTGAAACAATTTCAACTCATCCCCGGACATGAGAGGATCGGATCGGCATCATCGTCTCGTATCTCCTCCCCCTTCAACTTTTGTTTGTTTGTTTGTTTGTTCGTTCGCGATCTAGTTCTTTGATAGGGTTGATTTTCCGATGGATGGATGGATGGATGGACTGATGGATGGATGGCTGTATCTATCAAAGTCTACCCGTATCTCACATCTCCGCCGCCCTCGCGAAACCAGTCGTCCGCCACCAGCGCTTCCTCGGCGCTCGCATAGCTGATGATGGTGCTCTTCGTCGTCGTGTAGGCGTGGTACGCATCGATGCCGTTCTCGCTGCCGACGCCGCTCGCACTTTTGGCGCCACCCCACGGACTGCTGGGGTCGTTTCGATGGTGCGTGTTCACCCACACGATGCCCGCGTCAATCTGCTCCGACACCCGAAACGCCTGCGCCACGTCGCGCGTCCAGATGCCTGCTCCCAGTCCGAATTCGCTGTCGTTGGCGAGCGCGATGGCCTCCGCCTCCGTCTTGAACGGCGCCACGACCACCACCGGCCCAAACGCCTCCTCGCGCCAGATGCGCGTCTTGAGGATGTCGCCCTCGGCACTCGAAACCAGCACCGTCGGCTCGAAGAAGTACCCCTTGCCAAAGTCGGTACCGTCGACCCTGCTCGTTCCACACATGCGACGGCCGCCCGCGAACGCTGCGCCCTCTGCGGCGAGCGCCTCGTTGACGAGCGCCTCCACGTTCTGTAACTGCTTGGCTGAGACCAGGGGTCCCATCATGGATTCCTGATTGCTCGGAGACCCCATCCGCCGGGCGATGGACTCGGCCTTGGCCCTGAGCTTCTCCAGCACCGGCTGCAAGATGGCGTCCTGGACGAGGATCCTGGTGCTGGCGACGCACGTCTGGCCGCTAGCGATGAAGGACCCGAACGCGATGCCATTGACCGCGACGTCGACATCGGCCTGCTCGAACACGACCAGCGGCGCCTTTCCCCCCAGCTCCGCCGTGTAGCGTGCCAGGTTGCCGCCGACGATGGATCCAATCGCTCTGCCGGCCGCTGTGCCGCCCGTGACGTCGACCTTGCGGACGAGCGGGTGCTCGACGAGGGACTTGCCCGTCGTGGCGCCGTAGCCCGGGAGGACGCTGAAGACGCCGTCGGGCACGCCCGCCCGCTTCAGGATGTCGCCCAGCAGCAACGTCGTGAGGGGCGTCAGCTCGCTCGGCTTCACCACGACGCTGTTGCCGGCCGCGAGCGCGGGGGCCACCTTCTTGACGGCGATGAGCAGCGGGTGGTTGAAGGGCGTGATCTGCACCACGACGCCCAGCGGCACACGGTCGACCCAGTTGTGCAGCTTGCCCACGGTCGGCAGCACGGCGCGCTCCTCGGTGCGCAGCAGCGCGGCGTAGTACTTGAACCACTTGACCAGCGTGGGCACCTGGGCGCGCATCTCGCGTATCGCGCGTCCCGTCTGGCGCACCTCTAGGGGGATCAGAGAAGGCAGTTCCGCCGTGAGGAGCTCCGCCGTCTTGTCGAGGACATCGGCGCGAACGTGACGGGGTAGTTTGGACCACGTCCCGGCCTTGAAGGTCTCGTGCGCGAGACGAATGGTCTCATCGACGTCTTCAGGGGACGCTGCGTGACAGCTGCATAAAGCAGTTAGATGTCACTCGAACGAGAATGGAAGGCTGGACGAGGGAGGGGGGGGGAGGGGTCCGAGAGTTGATCGGCTGGGGGGGGGGGGGCTGACAACTTACTGGGCAAACACCTCACCCGTCGCGGGGTCCTCGACCGGAATCCTGTTGCAGTGTGAGAAGTCGAGCATGAAGCACGAGCACAGGCAAGCGTCCTGTAACCCCCTCGCTGCGAGGGCACGGAGTAAAAGCAATACGAACGACTTGCGGGAGGGAGGGAGAAATCAAGAGGATGTCACGAACTGTTCTGCATGTCCCTGTTTCTCCTGGCCTCCGACCCAAAGATTGTACGCTTGGGCTGTCATCTTGTCTCTTGTGCGGCTGTCAATGGGGAGAGTTTCGTCTGTGGATGGCCACCTCTCCAAAAAAAAAAAAAAAAAAAAAAAAAAAAAAA
>JASUDE010000220.1:0-13802 GCA_034509685.1 Colletotrichum cereale | reverse complement strand
CCCCCCCCCCCCCCCCCCCCCCCCCCTCTTCCCCTTCCCTTCTCCGCTTCCGTCGAGATAACAAACTCGCGCGCGGTTCCGGGGTTGGTCGCTTTCTTTCCCCCCTGTCAAGGCATTTCGTAACACACGCGACGCAAACCACGGACATGGACCGACGTCACGTCAAAAATGCGAAGCCTGTTTAGCTCCGCAGCCAAGGGCTAGCAGCATCTAACCCAGTGCTTACTTGCTTTGGTTCCTTTTGCCAAGCTGGGGGGAACGAACCGATGCTGGGGAGGAAACTCCCTTTCCCCCATTTCGCCATCCGCTAAGCCTTGGAAGCCGGCTTCTGCTCTGGCTGGCTGCAAGTGCTGGTAGTTATACTTCAAGGGGGCACGATCTCGCTTCGGCCTTTGGGTACAAAGCGCACATGCTCCCTCGACGACGCATGTTTCTCGGTCCTGCAGGCCAAACGCAATGAACCACTGGAGCTAGAGCAGACGGTCAGCTCAGACCCTGCCTCAAACCTACAGGAAACCTCGTTTCCTTTCACTGATGCAAAGGCAAGAGAGAGAGAGAGAGAGAGAAACAAAAAAAGGCTTGGACGGGTTGCCATTGAACCTGGGCCCAAGTTCGGCCAGGGACGCGTCGTCGTCCATTAATGCCATATAAGCCGGCATCCGACGACTCTTTGCCGTTGGGCCTCCCTTCCCGAGAAGAGATGTCGTCCAAGTTGAGATTTTCCTGTTAAACGGCCCGGATTGATTCCCCTTTTTCTTCTGTTCCCTGCTTTGGAATTTTGTTCGCGGCTGGAAAGTCTTTGTCTCATCAGAGCCCAGTGTAACCCCAACAGCAACGACGCCGCCCCGATACCCTTCGTCCATCCATTTCTGTCATAAGGTGTTTATTTGTTTTTTTATAAGCCGCCGGCCATCATGGATTACATGCGCTCTCTTGTCGGCGCCAGAACGAAGCGGATCCAGGTGCCCAAGGTGGCCACGGACGATGTGTACCCGGTCCATTTCTTCGACGATACGAAACCCTTCCGTGAGATGCTCTTGAACTGGACGCTCCGCTTCGACGATGTCCTCGACCCGGAAAAACTTCATGTTTCGCTCGCCAAGCTACTGGATATTGGCGACTGGAGGAAGCTCGGTGGACGTATGCGGTTGACTGTCAGTCTTCTTTTTCCCTCCCAGTCTGGGCTGCTGCTGGGCTTGTTTCCACCCACCCAGACCCGAGTTACTTTTGCTGTTGTTGTTGTTGTTGTTGTTGTAGTTGAAAGAAATCATCACTGACAAAAGTCGCCCCGTTCAAAGAAAGACAACAAACTCGAGCTCCACGTCCCCCAGCAGTTCACACCAGCCCGCCCCGCCGTCCGCTTCTCCCACGAGGTCCACAACATGAGCATCACAGAACACAAGCACGCCAAGAACATGGCCAGGACGACGGCGACCCCGTCCATCCAGCCCGGCGTCGTCAACTTCTACACCCTCGGCGCCCGCGAGGACGCGCCCAAGACGCTCGAGGACCTCCTCGCCACCGACGAGCCCGGCATCTCGCTGCACGTCGTCTCCTTCAACGACGCCACCCTTGTCGGCCTCCTCTTCTCCCACGTACTCTTCGGCGCCGCCGGCATGCAGGCCCTCGTCGAGGCCTGGTCCCAGGTCCTCGCTGGCCGCGAGGCCGAGGTCCCCGTCCTCCACGGCGCCCGCAAGGACATCCTCGACGACGTCGGCGTCGACACGGACCCGGAAAAGGAGACGTTCCTGCTCGACCGCCGCGTGCTCAAGGGCTTCCGCAACTTCCGCTTCAACGTGCGCTTCCTCTGGGACATTGTGCGCCGCCCCGAGATCGAGTCCAAGATCCTCTGCCTGCCCGGCGACTTCGTCGCCAGCCTCCGCGCCCAGGCCATGGCCGACCTGCACGCCATGGACGAGAAGGGCCTCGGCACCGGCGAGGCCCCCTTTGTCAGCGAGGGCGACGTCCTCACCGCCTGGTGGACCCGCATCGTCTGCCTCGCCCGCGGCTCCAACCGCCCCGTCACCGTCCTCAACGCCGTTGACATCACCGGCCGCCTCAAGACCGTCTTCGCCCCCGGCAAGCTCTACGTCCAGAACTTCGCCCTCGGCACCTGGACCCTCCTCAGTTCCGCCGAGGTCCTCAAGGCGCCCCTCGGCTACGTCGCCCGCTGCTTCCGATACGATATCCAGACCCAGACCACCCCGTCCCAGCTCATGGCCTTCATGCGCCGCGTCCGCCAGCGCGGCCGCTGCAAGACCCAGCCCATCTACGGCGACCCCAACAGCATGCTCATCATCTTCACCAACTGGGCCCGCTGCCGCTTCTTCGAGTGCATCGACTTCGCCCCGGCCGTCGTCCCTGTCGTCTCGGAGCTGTCCACACTCCCCGACGACGACCAGGCGGGCGAAGACGCCATCGTCAGCAGCAGCAACAACAACAACAACAACAACAGCGTCACCTTCAGCAACGGTGGCGGCGACCCGGAGAAGCAGGCCAACAATAACCCCTCCATCGCCCAAGTGCTCAGCCGTCCGCCCCCCGGCAAGATCTCGTACCACCACTCCATGACCCGCACCCGCACCATCCTCTCCCGCAACGTCTTCACCATCCTCGGCAAGGACCTCAGCGGCAACTACTGGGTCTCGGCCCTGGGCCACCCCGAGTGCTGGGACAAGCTCGAGAAGGAGGTCGCCATCTCCTCCATGGACACGCTCAGACGACTGCACCCCGAGACGGTACGCTAGAGGAGAGGAGAGGAGAGGGGACAGGGTGAGGTAGTGGTGGTGGTGGTGGTGGTGTTGTAGGAATCTGATATCCGCCCGACACGTCGTCTGCGTTTCTTTCTGCTTGCTTCACGACAGCGACAACGACTCTTCCTCTGCGGGTTGGCGGCTTGCCGCCGACTGCCCGCGACGGGCGAGGGTTGATTTCCTTTTGCGGCCTTCTGGCGCGTTTTCTTTTTTCCCTTTTTCTTTTCCTCTTGTGTAATTGTCCTTCCTCCTCCAAAGGATTCACCGGGTGTGTGGCTCTGGCTGTCTTGGGGGTAATCGGTAATCAGTCCGACTTGCTTGCATTAAACGATTGACGTGGAACGGGGGGAGAGGAGAGAGGGAAGAGGGGGTTAGGCGAAGGATGAGTGAGAGAGGGGCGAGGACGGAGGAGGTTGGTGGACTATGTCCAGACTGTACTGCCAGGCACGCACAATGAAAGTAAGAATCTTCATCATGATGGCTCCAATCGTTGAACATTTGACAAAAGCCCGTGAGGCGGCCTTCCATCCCGAGTTAATGCTGTCCCATTGCACCTCTGCTAGGTAGGTCTACCATCATGATGGAAGGAGGCGTTCCAAGTGTGACGAATAGCATCGCCTCTACTGTGCGCCTACCGTCATACATGTGAAGGTTCGGAGAGCGCGTTCAACCCCGTCGAGGTAGCGCAATGGTCGTCGGTGGGAACAGTCTCTCGACTCGCTCAGCTTGAATGCATGCGATTTTGACGGGCAGCGGAACGTTGAATCTACAATATTGCAAAAAGAAACATGCTATTGTAGGTGCCATGAATGTGTTGTTTTGCCAAACGAAAATGTGCAGAGTGCGATCTACGCTGGTATCAAAATCTAAAGTAACTGTAACATCAAGCTTGGTATCACAAATGATTTGGAGATGCCATTACAGAAGTAGCATATCAAAAAAAAAAAAAAGAAAAAAGAAAGAAGAGAAAACAAATCCATGCTCGATGTGCCATTATCCGACTCCATGCTTAACTCTCTCAGTCTCTGTTATCTTCGTCAGTCGTTGGCAACTCGACGGCGTCTTACTCGTCCGTGAAGAACTTGACAATCTCCTTCAGATCAAACATGGTGACGCCCCGACGCGGGTAGCAGATGTACACTTGCTCGCCCAGGACCCCAAACTTGTCTCTGAACTCGGCCTTTTTGCCGAGCCCAAGGCTCTTGACGATACCGGCGTACGTCTTGCTCAGAAACTTGGCCCGGACGCCGTGAAGATGCTCACCGGGTACAAACTTGTCGCTGACGCCTACTCCAAAGGTCACAGGGCCCGAGATGCACGACAAAGCGTGCTCGACAAGCACCTCGATGGTGCCATTCGGCGCGTCAGGGAAGTCCAGTGCCCACTTGACTTGCCAGCCGTATCTGGGAGCGAGCTGTGCGAGGACAACCATGCACAAGACCTTGCCGTCCTTCTCGGCAGCAAAGTAGCGGCGGTGCGCCTGGTCGATCCAAGGACGGATCTCCGTGAGGTGGACCTGCTTCTTGGACTTGCGTTTCTCCTTCCACGCCTCGATGGCCTGATCGGCACGCTTCATAAAATCCTCGTTGGGCTTGAGTTCGTGGATCTTAATACCCTCCCTCTTGACGCGTCTGGCGGCACGGCCGTCGGGTGTGGTGTGTTGGTCCGCGTCCGCCCGCTGCTCCACGGTGCAGCTCATGGTCCGCCAGCCAATGCGGCGTCCGAGAATCTCCTGCACCTTGTTGGAAACCAGCATCCATACAGGCGTCAATTTGAGCCCCTTGGTGACAAACTCGACGAAGGCCGGAATGACCTCTTCGTATTGACCCCGGTCGCAGAGAGGGTCTCCAGTAATCATTGCAAACTTCCCCTGCTTGACATATCCAACAACAGCACCACTGCTGTGGCGCCAGATCTCAAACCTCTCATCGAGCCACGAGGTGTTGCTGGCGTCTCCGTAATTGGCAATTAACTCTTCAAGCGGTGGTAGCTCCTTTCCGGCCCATGCCTTGGTGGTGTCGGCGCTTGGGTGCGGCAGGGTGAACGACCGCGATGGCAGGGACTTCGGGTCGCGGTAGAAGAGGGTGCCGTACCTGACATCTCCCAAGTTGAGGAGGAGGAATACGACACGGTCCAATCCGAGACCGGCACCGCCGTGCGGGGGAGCACCCAGATCAAAGGCCTTGAGGTATTCGGCCATGTCGTCCTCCGAGATGCCCTTTTCGGCCATGTTCTTTCGGAGCTCCCCGGGGTCGTTGATACGCTGGCCACCGGTGCAGATCTCCTGGCCACGGACAAATATGTCGAAAGAGTTGGTCCAGAAGGGGTCTTCGGCCTTGTGAGTGTAAAAGGGGCGAGCGTTGGCGGGGAACTTATCCAGGATGTAGTAGTCGGTGCCGTACTTCTCCTTGACCAGTTCGCCGAGGCGGATCTCGTCAGGTGTCGAGAGGTCTTCATCTTCAACGTCGCGGCCATCGTCACGCAGCATTTGCAGGCCCTCGTGGAACAGGATGATGGGAGTCTCATCAAGCCAGACAAGGTCTTCACTCGGGAAGCGCTCGCGGATGATCTTGAGCTCCGGCATGGACTGGACAGCCGCGAAGATGTTCTTCAAAGTCTGGTCGAGAACCTTGATCAGCTCGTGGTAGTGCTTATGAATCTTCATTTCGATGTCGAGGCCGGTGTACTCGGTCAAGTGGCGGTGGGTGTTGGAGTTCTCAGCGCGGAACACGGGGCCGATCTACACATGTGTCAGCACGATTTGAGTTGCATGAGTTGCACTTTATGCTACTTACTTCGTAAACCTTGCCAAAATCGGCAGATATCGCCATCTGCTTGGCCAACTGGGGACTCTGTGCCAAAAATGCACGCCTTCCAAAGTAGTTGAGCTTGAACACTTCGGCGCCACTCTCGGTAGCGGCGGGCTGCAGTTTGGGGGTCTGGATCTCGATGAAGCCGCTGTTGTCGAGGGTCTCGCGAAACTTGCGTGTAATCATGGCGCGCACACGGAACAGCGCCTGGTTGCTGGGATGTCGCAAGTCGAGAATACGGTTGTTCAACCTAAAGTTCATGCTGTCTGGGGGTTGGTAGTTGGTAAATGGCGGTGCCTTGGCTGGGTTTAGAAGATGGATAGAGTAAATGTCCAGCTCGACATCGTGGTATTGTGCTGACTTGACGTCTTGGACGGGTTTCTTCAAGGTGCCAGACACCTGTACAATGGACTCTGGGTGCAGGCGCTGAACCCATTTGACCATGTTGGGCGTGGTGTTGGCGAGAACTCCCTGGATTGTGTCCGTTTGGTCCCGGAGGAGCAGGAAATCGAGATGCTTCGAGATGTTCCTCTGGGTGTGTATTCTCGCGCGGAACGTCACCTTGGTTCCAATGTCCAGCTTGACCGCCTCGCCGATGGTGGTCAACTCGGTCGGGTACTCGCCCTCGCCGCCCTCGCCATAGCGCGCCCGGGTATCTTCATCTTCATCGCGGCGGGCTTCTTCATATTCGCTTCGGCGGCGTTCTTCGAGCTGGCGCTCTTCTTCCTGTCGGCGCAGTAGCTTCTCGCCGCGTTCCTGACGCCTGAGCTCGCCGCTCCTCGCCGGGCTACGTCCTGTGCTGGACTTGCTGGACTGGCTGGCGGAGCTCGAGGCGCGTGAATTCTTCTCGTAGACGGTCGTCTTGGTGTGCGTGGAAACGGTCGGGCTGGGTGATGACTTCAAGGGCAAGGTGAACTTCTGAGCGAGGCGGGAGAGCGTGCTCGGCGACCGTGTTACAACTTCCGGTTGGGTCATGGTGTTGTTACCTCCCCTTAGCAAGGGTAAGTCGATACTGCAGTTGGTATGTGTCTGTGTGTGTGTGTGTGTGTGTGTGTTATAATGGTATCTTATGCTCGGCAGATGCGAAGATGTACAGCGGATGAGCAAGATGTGGCAGTTGTTGAGTCGGCCAAGGCGAGCTTACATAGGGACGAGGAGGGGGGAAGAGGGCAGATCAATAAGGGTACAAGGTATATGAAAGAAAAGGCTCGGTGCAAGCGGAAGGGAAGCGGAAGGGTGGAGGGAGGTGTGGAAGAGAGGGTGAATGAATGCGCGTTGATATTGAACAAGAGTTTGGGTTCCGGCCAAGGTCCGTGGGCCCCTTGTTCCTCGGCGGGTGACACGCAGTGGTGGTGCGTCCGCTCGAGCAAGACGACGTCTAGTCTTTTTTTTGCTTCCTCGAGCTTGGGTGTCGTGTACCAGTGACTTGGCAATAGGTAAGCCGAGCCGAGACCGCAGCGGGAGTCCCGATTGATGGGACACGCGACAGAAGTTGCAGGCTGGCGGCCAGTCGAACTAGAGGACTTGGAATACGTACGACAAGGCGGCACCGGGAAAGCCAAGTCGGAATGTATCTTGTACCCAAGATGTACCCAAGAGCCAAGAGATTAGCAGTGACCTGGAGCTACCTCACCTTTACTCTCATCTCTCTGGGAACCTTGACCGCCGGGTGCTTTCCACCCCCTCCACCACCATGGCGCCCAAAGAGGAGCACGCGGCAGAGGAAAAGTTTGCTGTGAATACCACATGGTGTCGTAAGGCCGGGCCATCCATCGCCGCATGGCATCGTATGGCGTCGTATCGCATCGTATCGCATCGCATCGGGCAGGCGCGGGCGCGGGCGGCGCTTAGACTCCTAGTCCGGCCGTGGACATGTGGTCCAGCTTCCTCCATCTTTCCACATTTCCCCCCCTCCCCGGTGCTCCAATCCTTGTCGAAAGCTTCGCTTGCTCAGTTTCCTCTGGGGAGTTTCGACCGTGTGGTGTCAATGCAACGTCATTGGCTGTGGGGCAAAAAGACGTGCATCCCACCTGTCCGTGGTACCTGGCGAGGCCGGCGAGGTCACGGACGTCGGATCCGAGGCTGTGAGTGGCTGAGTAGGTACTTGTACCCAGCAAACAGGGTGAGCACTCATGGACATTTTGCTCCGGGGTTCGCTCTGGCAGCTGGTAGCTGGAGGCGGGCCCACTCCTTTCTGCGTCCGAGAGGTGGGTGTTTGTTCATGGCGGTTGGTGGATCCCGAGAGAAGAAGAACGAATGACGGGAAGGACAAAAAAAACAACAAAAAAAACTAGAGGAAAAAAAAACCTGACTAGAACGATGGCCCTATTGGATGAAGGGGCACTCCATGGTAAGCGTGACATTCTCGCATCGTCTGGAAACAGCGGGTATCTTACTTTGCTGCTTCCCTAAAAAGAAGAAGTGGTGCCAATGCTACCTTGGTGCCGGTCACATCCCGGAAGTTACGGCCCCACCTCACCCGTAAGCCCCTGCCATCTGCGACCGGCGACTCAAGTGACGTCAAACATCACGCACTATTGTAAGCTACTGAGTAATTACTATCATGTATGTACATTACTACCTATTTTGGTACACTACACGTACACTAGCCACCGTGGCACCCCTTACCGCCGCTAAACCATCTTCTCACCTTTGATACCGGCCTGGTCTCACTTTGAGGCAACGGGCAGCGAAACAGGGCAATCGACTGCCACATCTGCATCCCGCATCGCCGTAATCAGATATCTTTCTCAAGGCTGCATGGTGACATCTTGTCTCACTTCTCAGTCCCACAGCCTGCCTTGCTTTTCGCCCTTACAGACGGGTCCGTTTAAGCCTCGGCTGATGTCGTTCGCTGCTCCTTTCCTTCCCCCTTTGTCGTTTGTGTACATCTCTTTGTCCTTTACAGTAGAGCCCATTCAACCGGCTACCATTACAACATCGCTAGGTAGGTACCCACATATCCGTACTCTGTATCCGTAGTATGCTATCAACAAACCCCGACTGAGCCACAAATACCCCCGTCTACTTTCGCCACACATCTGCCGGCACCCGCCACATCCCCCCCCTTGTGATGCCCGACAAGCAAGGCACACCTTGCCAAGCAAAAGGCTACTTGGACGTCAACGACACCTGACGCCATCCCCATCCATCAGCCACTTGGAGTCCTTGGCTTCGCCTACGGCGGACGACGGACGACCTTTGTCACCCTCTCCTTAACACTACACGTGTACCTGTCTGACTAGGTACGTGCCACACAGTTTCCTTAACCTTCTCCTCCTCCATGGACGATCCATCCATCCATTCTTGATTTGTCACATCTTCACTTCCTGCCTCCTCTCTCTCTCTGTCACCCCGTTCGACGTATTATCGACCGAGTGCTGTTCCGACATATCCGAGATACCAACCAGAGCACCAAGCTCTGACCGCTTTCGACCTCCCTCACTTGAGCACCAAGATATACCTCGTTGATTGCCCAATTGCCTGCTTGCCGCCCCCTGCCAGCCTTACTAATCCCCGCTAGCTTGAACCTGGCATCCTGTGCGCGCTTCGAGTACTGCGCATCCCGCCGCCCCGCATCCCAAATGCTGCAAGGCAAACTCACCCGCACCTTATCCAGCATCTCCAATGCTTCCAAAGGGAGCAAGAGCAGCAAGAAGGCTCGCAAGGTCGCAAGCAAGGCCAGCAGTATTGCCAGTAGCGTAGCCGGCACTTCCGACGATGAATATGACAACCCACTAGAGAGCGTGGCCCGCTGGCGCCTGACCGCCAATGCCGTCGCCCTCCGCTCCGGGGCCGCCTTCGCCTTCGGCCTGCAGAACCGTTCTGCTCCCGTTCCGCCCGCTGCGAACAGGGTCATCTGGCTCGATTCCACCCTATCGGAGTGGAGCGGCAAGGAGAAGATTAGGGTTGACGTCTGGCTCCCACCCACCACCACCACCGCCAAGCCCACTGGCAAGGTCCCTGCAGTCATTAACTTCCACGGCGGTGGGTTCATCCTCGGTCAGGGGACCGACGACGCACGCTGGGCTGGTGCCGTGGCTTCCGCCCTCAATGCCGTCGTCTTCTCCGTCAGCTATCGCCTAGCCCCGGGCTATCCCTTCCCCACGCCGGTAGAGGACTCTGCCGACGCCATACTGCAGATTGTGGCTCGTGCCGAAGAGTTCCGCATCGATACACAAAGAGTGTTTCTCTCGGGATTCTCGGCTGGAGGCACGCTGGCCCTTGCCAGTTGGATCGTCCTCCAGAACCCCGACAGGTGGGGTTACAACTTCAACTTTCCAGTCCCCGACATCACCGGCATCGTCCTCTTCTATCCACTTTTGGATTGGACCATGACAAGGCCTCAGAAGCGACAGACGTGTGGGAGGCCTGACATGACCCTGCCCAAAAGCATGACCGATCTGTTTGATGCATCCTATGTATACCCTCCCAGGCCGAGGTCGGAGCGCGGTGATCCCCGCCTCTCACCCGGTCTCATGACAGATGAGATGATGGATCAGCTGCCGCCTGTCCACCTGTGCTTGTGCGAGTTCGACATGTTATTATTGGAAGGCCAGAGCTTTGCTGAGCGGGCCAAATCCCGGGGCCGCCGGGTCAGCACACGTGTCGTCAAGGCCGAAAAGCATGCTTGGGACAAGCCTCCCCCGTTCACACTAAAAGAGTCGGTTATGATCGAGTACAACGAGGCCATCACAGCCCTTAAGGAATGGTCGGAGAACCCTCATCCGAAAATTGGATGAGTGCTGCGGTCCCCACGCCGCCAAAGGTTCCGTCGTCTGACACCTGTCATAAGCCTCCCAGTAGAAACCTCATCCACGTCATAGGAGAGGTCTCGGCCCAGAGTTCTATGCCAGCAAGGTTTCTCCAGGGCTCAATATCGGCGGTGCGCCTGAAGTTGTGGATTGCAATTGGCTTGTGGATTACTGGAGCGCATTCGGATAGAACTGGGACCAGTCTCCTGTATGCTGTCCCGGGACAGAACGTGGCTCTCGGACGCCACGTTAGACATCGTGGGTCATGATATTGCTTTAGCGGAATACCCGTTGATTTAGTGGTCGCCGAATATCAGTCATCTTTCCCCCCACCACGCGAACCAGAGATGCCCAGGATAGCCTCTGCAGTACCTTGCCAGGTAGCCGTTTGTTTTGCTTTGCTTTGTTTTTGAAGGGTTGGCTAGGTAGATACCTGATTCATGATGGGGCTCTGTCCCTCTCTGTCTCTGTCTCCCGTGAACGATTGAATAAAACAAATACAATAGCGCCAACGCTGGACGAAGACAAGGAGAGTAGGGTCATAGGGGTTCACAGCTTAGAGGCCAGTGGAAAGCAGCCAGGTGGTTGCCATCACAGCTGACGGCCTCAACCGCCTACCTGACTATGATTGTGGAAGGAAGTGGTGGACGTACACGTACACCACTAATCGGGTTATTCCGATCGAAACACAGACACCTACCTGGCTTTAAAAATCGGCTGCCGCCTAATCGTTAGTTAGCTTCAGGAAATACATCATCACTTTGCACATATGGGATCCAACAACGTTGTTTGGTGAAATCGGAGGTAGCCAAGGCGTGCAAGTAGGCTCACGATGACGCTGGGCACAGCGGTCCATATGATGCCCTACTTTCATAGTGGGATCTCTTGCGGATGTGGCGTCTAGCTGGGGGTGCAGACCACACCATATACGACGACACGAAGACTAACACACGATTCCGATAACCCAGCTCAGCCAGTAGATCCGTGGGGCGTGGGCTTGATGTCCCACTGATCTTGTCTCTTGTTGCCTGACACATGCAATCCTGGTTCCAAAGTTTGATGGCGCCTTATGGTGTTGCGGGGCTAGAAAACTTTCCAGGCAGGTTCTCGGCAACTTCATCGCCAACACCAAGCGACTGAGCAAAATGGAATATCCTCTTTGGACTGACCTGTAGGTACATTATTCGCTTTGGGACTGCATGTGCTGGGAAGAGAGGCCGCGATAATGCAGTGGAGTGGCAGCTAAACCTAGGCAGTAATCAATTCAAAAGTAGTAGTGTTACAAAAAGCTCCATGCTCAATAGAATGCATAGAAGTAGGTAGGTTGACTTATGTCTATCCACAAGACTGGGCATTTCCCTCTATTATGTTTATTGTTGACTAGTAAACTTAGAGACGAGCCATAAAGCCATCCGCTAAAGGCTTGTTACGATCATCATCATCAATCATTTTGGTGTTAGTCAATGAGTACACATTGCACAGGTCCAGGACTACCTGAGAAAAGCAAACATTTTTTGCGACGGTTATGAGCCCAGTTGAATCTAAGCTGCATACGGATCAATATCAGATCAGGCCTTCTTGAGAGCCTTTATAGATCAAGAAGGGACTCCCTAGAGGGCTGGCTACCTTCTTGAACACTTTATTCCCTCTCGTGCTGTTTGTTCAAGCAGCGATCTTTCTATCGAAGATCCCACGTCGATCATATCGGTCATATACTTCTTGATGAGGCACACAATCGCTGATTGTAGATTTCCACCGTATGTCGTTACTTAGAAATCTATGATAGCGAAATCAAGGGCCTAGAGACTGTTGACATATGAGGATTAGGCCAGGTAATTATTTACCTAGCCTTAAGTCGGTCAGCGCTTCATTCAGAGCAACCCCATCAACCAACTTACCCAACCAACCCGTCAACTTTGCGAATAGCTTCACTTCCACTAACCAACTTTCAAGGCTAAAATTGGGTCAGTGGATTGACAGATGTAGAGTCGGATTATCCGTATATTCCAGTTCCGGATTATCCCCTCAGCTAGCTTGAGAAATCCTTCAGCAGAATTCTAGCTGCCGAAGAATCACTTTGGCCGAAACCCGGCTGGCTAAAGTGGATCTTAAGGTTAAGGTCCTATCTTAGCATTAAAGAAATTTCCGCCTGCAGCCCTTTTCAAACTCTATCCCTTATTGCCTCTTAAGGCCTCAAAGGTGGGTCATCTAAATCAGCCGAAAACGGCCAATTCAGTCAATTATTACTAGAAAATAGCAAACAACCAACCAGTCAATTATGGGAATAACTTCATATCAACCAACCAACTTCAAGGTCAAAGTTGGGTTGGTTACTCTAAACGAAACGCTGAAGTCGGCAGCCGACAGCAGAGATGTTTTGGGGCATCTTGATCTAAATAAACACAACATCCTCATCGAGCCTCAACCTTGATGGCTAGTTATAGAAGACGCCTAGTTTACCAACAAGATGACCATCACTAGGGGCTACATACGACTAGGCACAAAAGGTTTACAAAAGAAAGATGAAAGAATCCTCCAGAAGTCACACAGTGGGCCTTGAGCATTGTCGATAAGATCGCTTCCAACAGGGTCGATAAGAAGAACACCCTCAGAGGAATGGTCATTAGACTTGATGAAGCGTTTGCTCCTGCACCTTTTGCAGGTCCGCAGAGAGTTGCAAACAACTACTACAGACACTTGGAATCAATCGGAAACCTAGAAAATAGGGATGCCAAGCTTCTTTTCAGTTCGCCAGGCATCTGTTGCCAATTCGTTCTCAAGAACAACCCTCTCGCCATCGATTCAGCCTCGACAACAGTACTACCAAGCCCTTCGGCCCAGAATCGAATCAACAGGAGCTGCTACAGTCGTCGGCAAAGCGCCAGTACGTAAGAGGTCTGCTAAACAGGCAAGGAAAAGAGGAAAATTGCCTGAAGGCCTTCAGATCATCATCCAACAGGACCAGGGGACTACTTATCTATTCATATTTTCGACTTACTATGTAGACGATGGCTTTGGCCAGCAAAATATAATGCTCCTCTTGAATGATTGTTAGAGTGAATTCTTATGGATTCTTATGGATTGAGCTTGCCTCCGCGCACAAATCATGAATCATGCCCCTGAAGTCTGCCACCGTCTAAAGAGATAAGGCCTTTGACCCCTGCTGTTGCGAGTTGTGAACGTCACTCTATGTATTACTTAGATGAGCTTGGCTGCACGGAATTCCAGAAGCAATCGCATAACTCCTAATCTTATTAAAGGAGCTGTGCACAAAGGGCTTTAGGAGCGGCCTGCAAGGATTGTGTTACAAATAGGGGGCAGGGACGGGAATGGCCACGTGGGCACGCGGGTTCCAACAAAAACTGACCGCTTTCACATCTTTGGGCGGCTGTTGTAAGGGGCTGGCCCCTAGGCTTGTTCAACGTAGAGGTGCCGTCGATTGACTATTCTAAGCTGAAGAAGGAAGAAAGGACTTTACAGGGATA
>JASUDE010000219.1:0-76952 GCA_034509685.1 Colletotrichum cereale | reverse complement strand
GAGATTCATAGTTTTCCTTTCTATTCCTTATCTGAGGATACTCGTATGTAGTCGCCATAGCTGGTTGCAATACACCTCGCCTTGGACCGTTACACGTATAGTTTATATAAGTATTTATCTTACGCGTGTTATACGTATACGCCCCTCCTAGCTAGTTATAAGTAATAGTAGGTTATAGTAGGCACCAGCCTAACTACACTTATTATAGTATAGCCTATAACAATATATTTAATAAAGGATATAGTAAATATACCTTATAAATACTTATTAGTAACTATATATTAGAAATATTATAGGATTTCTACCTATAAAACTATTAAAGTAATATAATTAACTAAACGCTATATAAATTCCTTATATACCTTAAGAAGAATTATAGTATATAGGTAAAAGTTATTAAGACTAATAGGGAAATACTTTACTATAAGTAAGTAATAAAGATAATTACTACCTATAGAGTAACTATTAAGTACTTAGTACTAAATACCTAAGCTTAAAATAAAGTAGCTAAACGTATTATAGTAATTATCTACCTTATGGTAAGATATATAAGAATTAATATAAAATTACCTAAAGCTTTATAGCTAAAGATATATATAGTAGTAATATACCTATATAACTATATACTATTAGTAGTTAAGAGGTAGAAATCCCTATATTAAGTATAGTATTTATACTTTAACTTATTTACTAATATTATAAATCTATATATAAAGCCTAACCTTTTCTATATATAAGTATATAGCTACTAAGCTTTTACCTTAACGGCTAACACGTAACTTAGGTATAATAAGTAAAAGAAGTTATCTCTATAAGTATAGATTAGTTACTTAATTAGTTATACGTTAAGTAATTTATACTATATATAGTATCTTATTAAGAATAAGGTATTTACTATATATAATATAATATTTAATAAAAAAGAGAAATTTAATAGGTTAATTAACTACTTACTTAATAAATTATAAGACTAAGATCTTATTACTATTTAGGTATAAATTAAATAACTTATTATATAAAGTACGCTAGCCCTAAAGGCTAAGGAAATTAATAAAGAAGAAGGTAATATTATTAAAGGATAGTACACTAAGGCTACACTAAGTAACTATAAAGCTCTTAAGAAGAAGTATAAATATTTATAAGTAACCTTTACTCTTTAGCTAACGCCTCTTTTATTACTACTAGCTATATTTTTTAGTGCTTTAGTAAAGCTTAATATAAAAGATAAAAGTAATAATAATACTATAAAACACTTTACCTAATAGGTAAATACTATAAAAGATTATAATAATACTATAAAACACTTTACTTTATAAGTAAATACTATAAAAAATTATAATAATAATATAAAGAACTTTACTTTATAAGTAAATATACTATTAATATTAGTAAATATATTACCTTTTTCTACATTACCTATATATATATTAGTAAAGAATATACTACTTTTTTTTACCTTACCTATATATATATTAGTAAAGAATATACTACCTTTTTCTACCTTACCTACTATATATATATTAGTAAAGAATATACTACTCTTTTTTACTTAGCCTATATTTAATATATTAGTAAATATACTGCCTTTTTTTACCTTATATATATAAAGTACTTTTAGATATAAGAAAAGCGTAGACTTTACTATAAGCCTTAGTAAATTAAAAGTAAATATCTTATAAACCTTATTTAAAGTAGCTTTTCTTACTAAGGTAGCCTATAAGTAAATAATAGGTAATTTAACTACTATAGAGACTAATTACCCTTATATATAGGTAAAGAACCTAATTAGTACTTATTAGTAAATACTTTACGCCTTTCTATTATATAGTAATATAAAAAACTACCTATATAAAAGTAAATTTAAAGAAGTAAAAAAAAGCTACTTATATAGCTATAAAGAATTATAATTATAGTATAAAGTAGTATAAAGAGAAACTATAAAGTACTAAGTACTTAGTTACTAATAGGTATATACCTATAAGCTAAATAAGTATAGTAGACTTACTAAATTTAAAGTAAGGCTAGTAATCTATAGTAATTAATAAGTAAAAGATCTATATAATACTTATATAGCTATACTTATAAGTATATCTTTTAAAATACTAATAGTAATTACTACGTAATTTAATCTAAAGCTTTTTTAATATAATATAGTAAACGCCTTTATTTATATAGAAATTAATAAAACTATATATATAGAGATACTACTAGGCTATTACTATATAGGCTAAATTCTTTAGCTTTAGAAAGCGCTATATAGCTTTTACTAATTACTATTACTATAGTAAAAGCACTTTAAGAAAAGCCTCTATAAGCTTAGGTTTTACTATATAGTAGGTAAGAATTACTACTAAATAAAAAATAGCCTTATATTCTTTTTTTATATAAATAACTATATACTTACTTTCTACTATAAAGATAAGCCTACTACTTAAGAAGTAATATTAGCCCTTTAAAGATAATATTACCTTAAAGGTAGTAGGCTACTTTAGTAGTTCTTAGGTATTAAAGTACTATATAATTAAACTATAAAACGTCTTTAGCTATTATAGTTAGTATAGTATAAAAAGGCTATAAAGTTACTATATAGAAATAATATATTAAAATTAACTTTAATAGGTAAAAAAGATTTACTACTTTATAAAAGAATTACCTCTTTATAAGAGGTTACTTACTATTAGTAAAAAATAGAGATAATTCTATATACTATAGTAATAACTTAGCTAAACGTTACTTTTATAGTAAGCTAATTAGTATAATTTAACTATAATTCTAGAGATATTTACTAATAAGTAGTAGACTATATACTAAATTATCTTTACTATTCTTAGTACTTTTACTTTATATATAGTATAAATAAAAGTAGCTATAATAACGCCTTTAAGGTATTTACTAATATAAGCTTTACTAATAACTTAAATAGGAAGAGCTTATAAGTAGTAGTAATAAAGTTATTTAAAAGAATAGTAATATAGTAAGCTAATAAGTAAAATACTATTATAACGTTAACTACTAAAGTAAAGCTTTTAGCTTTTTCTTTTACTATAAAAGAAGCTCTTTTTACTAGTTAACTAATTACTACGCTAAGGGTAAAACTACCTATAAAACGTAAGGCTAGCGCCTAACTATTACCTAATAAAGAGGCTATAAAGTAGCCTATAGTTTAAATTAACTATAATAATATATAAACTATATACTTTATTAGTATTAAAATAATTTAGTTATAAATAAAGCTTTACTATATAGATATTAATAACTACTAGCTATACTAAAAAGTTACTAAAGAGAGGATTATTATAAAGTATTAATAGTCTATTAAAATAATAGTAAATAGAATAATAAAAGCGCTTATAGTATAACCTTTTACTAAATTTATATAGTAATTATATATAAGTAATTAATAGGTATAAATTAAAGTAAATTATATATATAAAATAAAAGAAGATAAATTAAAATAAGAAGTAAATATAGTAAAAGATAATATATAAGATATTAATAATATAGAAGGGAATACACTATATAAAGTAAGGTTAAGCTAGCCCTATTATAGGTTATTACCTTATAGAATTAGGCAGCCTTAAGGGGGTGTATTAAATTTAGTAAAATAGTATAGTAGTATATAGCGAAGTACTAGGGAATCTATAGGTAATATACCCTACTTTATAGGGGAATTAGGCTAATAAGAGGCTACGGATTTACCGCTACTTACCCCTTAAGGGATAACTTCGTAGGTGAATTTCAGCCATAAGGCAGAGAAAACACAGAAGAACACATAAGACAATATACTGCAATTTAACCCCTATAACCCGCTGAATTCAACACTTATAACCTCTCCTCTTATTCTTACCTATCTTAGCGTTCCTATAGCCCTTAATTGCGGTGATGTATTTCCTAGCTGCTATGAAACGATATCATGATATCCAAAATCTGGGGGATATTCCTCCGGCTTGCGTTTCATGGGCTTTGAAATGTTTAACCACACCAGGAGCTCCCGAAAAGCATCAATGGGCCCGTTTTGTACCGTATTCCAGACCTCTTTTACTTTGACGCCGACTCCAGCAAGTCCCTGGGCCTGCTTACTTGCCATCTGATTCTTTTGACTTTTGCGCATGAGGCTTTCATTGAATTTGATAAACATCCACTCCCAGTTTCCAATTTGCTCTTCATGAAGAACCTGGTCGTTTTTGGTCCAGATCCAGTTGGCTCTTGCGTCATCGAGCTTGTACAGCTGTTTTTCAGGCGGCAGCTGATGTTGAATGAGCTTATGTGGATGATTTTCCGGTGACCTGAATGAAAGCCCTTCGTAAATCGATGTGACTGTCCCGCAGAGTGTTTCGTACTTTGATGCAACGGGGTTCCTAAGCCTTTGATCCTTCATTTGGCTTGGTACCAAATTTGGTGGTCCTGTGGATCTCTCCAATATGAACCCATTTCCATATAAGGCTGCACATCGCCAATTCTTGGTGTCATCTGGACCCTTTTTATTGTAGAGATACCGAAGACGTACGCAGGGATGGACAAGCTCATTGGAATCTTGTATCGAATGCTCCCTGCCATCGTCCTTATATTCTCCCGGTGTACGTAAGCTGGAGGACACAAGCTTTGGCAACGTGAAGCAAACCACATGGTACAAGAGTATGCAACCCGCATAGTACACCTTGTCCAGAAGAACGGTGATTCCGGAAGGGTTGCAGGTCTTACCCATCCCCCAGGGTCGCGCTGCGTCAACATAGTTGACACTGGAGAAGATGCGTGTCATCTCCCCCATACTGAACTCGACGCCAACTGATGTGAGCTGATCTGCCATCCCTATATCACGTGTTATCAAAGCAACCAAAATATGGAGGTTCACTGTACAGACAAGCGCGATCGTCGCGATTTGCTGGTCCTCGAATCCCCCGCCCCCGCCCACATCACTATGACTACCGGGAAACCAGACTTGGCGGAGATGGGTTTTGTCGTTTTGCCTTTTACCCCACAGTGTGGGGCTGTACGCAGTACGCCATTCATCCAGTGCAAGTGCGTGAAAAGCGTACTCAATGTGAGGATGGACGTCGACGCTTGTGAATCGGAGCTGAGAGTGTTGTTAGCCTACCCAGAAATAAAAAGGACAAAATGCGCCTCCTTAGACGTGACTTACCTCCCGATTGCTGCGATTCCTACGAAACCTTTCCCATGGCATCTTCGGCCAGCCGACACTACCCACAGTATCCCAGACACCTAACTTCCATTGTCAGCTTGAATGCATTGAACTGGCGACTGTTCAGTTTCCTCGCCAACAGCCTTGACGGTGGCATCGACTGGGATCCATCGCCCTCCAACTCCCTTCATACACAACATCATGTTGAACTGAGAACATAGTATCGTTAATATCAAATCGGTGACGAAACTTGTTGGATAGGGAACGCTTACATCATGTAGGAATTCCCGGTACTTTTTGCCCATCTGGCTGAGATCCATCATTCCCCCAGCTGTAACCTCGCATGCAGTAATCTGTTCGAAAAACCGCTCCTTCTTCAGGTCAACATCATGTTCACTCTGCTCCCCAGTTGCGGTAAAAGCGATGAGGTGCTTTTTCTTGCTGAACTTCGTTCCAGGCTTCCAGTGAGCAAAGTTCCGGTAATCATCAAAGATGTGACCGAAATGAGCAAGACCAGTTCGATTGAGTAACCCAATGTCGCAAATCATGCCAGCAACTGAACGTGCGACGAAAGCACCTCGGGAGAAGCCTATAAAGACTATTTCATCTCCAGGGCTATAATTGTCACAGACAAATCGGTAAATATGAGCGATGTCCTGTTTTAACCAATAATGCGTCAGCTAATTATAGAATACGCAAAAAGATTAAAGTCTTCTAGATCCTAACTCTTACGCACCTCGATAACACCTTGTCCCAGGAATCCTCCAAGAAGGTTGGCGACACTAGAAGCGTCGGTACCAGGGCCTCGACGGTAGTAAAAGATCTGTGGCATGCCTGTGCAGCACCTGTGTGCAACAGCAGCAGAAAGACGAGCAACGTTGGTTGGGACAGTTCCCTTCTGGTTCCTATTACCATGGCATTTTAGCTAGACTGCTGGGGCAAACTTGGAAGGAATTCAGTCATACGAATCGTTCCAAGTACCATCACAGCATATTATGATTCGCTTGTTGTTGGGGTACCGTGCTGGCAACCTGTGAACGCATAGGTCTGGCGTTGGATCATTAGAGGACTCCATGAACCGCATTTCAGGAATTGCTGGCTCCACGCTAGCGGACGTGATCGCGGGCGTGCTGTTGATTCTGGTCATTCTTACTATGTTATGAAGGTGTTTGGGCAGAGCAATAGCTTGAAAGGGCATAAGAATGCGTTCACTAGAAAAGCAGAGAAACTTTGACTGGATGGCCACTGGATTCATGTCATCAGGAAACGTTCGGGAACAGTTAAATGCTTCCATTTTTATTACTAGTCTTGTCTGTGTAACAAGTTCCGGAATCACACTTGATATGCCGGAAGAATGAAAAGCCTGTTGCCTAAATGGCAGTCTAGCTTTATCTGTAGGTTTCTGGATGATTGGATATGCTTTACTATCGCCTGTAGGCTCCAGCTGGAACGTCTGCATCTTTTCCCCCATCTGGAATGGGTCGATGCTAATCTTCCCTCATTCAGTTACAGCTAAGACCTTTGTGTCACAGACGCATGACGAAAGTCATTAATAGACAAAATCAAAAATTGGATCCCTGGCTGCAGGGCTTATGCAGACAAGACCGAGAAGAGTACCTAACCTCATCACAGCTCCCTTTGTGTTAATTCGGGTACTTTACCAACAGAAACATAAAGGTTAAACCGGCGGTTCGTTTGTCACCCCCTTACATGGCCACTAATGCATGGCGTGCCAACTAGATTGAAGAGACTGATGAGAAGAAATGTTCCGTTCTTGTTCAATCAGAGCCTTGTCGATTCTAATCTCAAGCTTATCTCTATTAGACATCAAATATTGAGGTTCCCGTGCCCCACACCCCCTAACTTAGGGTCTACCAGGTCCTCACCCGCGTTAGGAGGTGCTCACTACACCTTTACGTAACGAAATTTATTACTATTATTATTAATTATTTGCCCGAAATCACTATAGAATTTCGCTTCTAATAGACAATGAATACCATTGGCACTCACTGGACATCATCAGCTTTAGCAGCCGCAAAGCTGTACCAGATACGAAAGATCGCTTGCATGGCCGACTCAAAGGTCAACGTCCTTTGACTGGGCCGGTTGTCAGCCACCAGAAGTTATCAGTAGAGCAAGACAATGCGCCTTTCTCCTACATTTAACCCACTTGACCGTATGAGTCTTTGCGTACGCAGGGAGCTTGTGTGTTATGCTGCAAATCTGGTCTTACGTAGGACTCACACACACACACGCACACAGTTTATTGCGGCCGGCAGCGGAGCCAAAAGGGCATCTAATCTAAGGCGGGTATTTGGCTGTTTTAGGTTTTTATGATAGGTAAAATGCTAGCAGCATTTTGGGTACAGATTTCCCTTCCTAAAATGAGGGAATCTAATAGCACAGTCATTTTAATACCTCAAGGGCTGTATCAATAACAGATAACGCACTAAGATAGATACATAATACACACGCATATTACAGCAGGGATAACGTGGTTAATACACATACTTCGACAACTTCCATGTGATAGTGTAATGTACGTCCCTGTGTCACGCAGCCAAAGCCCCTTACGGCTGCTTGAAGCAGGCCGTTATTGGATTAAGGGGTAGGACGATAAGGAAGAATTAAGAAAGATCGGCGAACAGATCAGGAACAAGCAAGCCAAGCGCGACAGAACCATTCAAGAGCAGTATCGCGACTACTACTTCTGTAATCGATCTACCTGTGATACCCCGGTGTCAAGTAGTACGGCGATGTGTACCTTTCGCTCCTCTGCCTTGCAGTTCCGGGAATGTTGGCGTGCGCACCAGCGGCGAGGGATGTGGTTGGTTAACGACTGAGAAGTTAAGGGCCGTCAGCTACGTAAGGGCGAATTAGAGGATGCTACAAGACAGCGCCCAGAACTGGCAGAGCTAGGCCGGGAAGCTGCAGTCGGCTGGTGGTGGCGTTTCTAGAGGGCACGACTCTACTCCCTGATCTTCAGCCTTGTCTTAGGCCTTCTTGACTAGTTTCTACTTTTGTTCTTGTCAGATATAAATTGGCTTATTATGCAGCCACACCACCTTTCAGCATTCCCGCAGAGGTGAGACATGGTTCCCGGTGGACTAACCAGACACGTATTTGAGCTGGGGCTGAACGATGCAAGGAGTATTTTGGCGGGATAATAAATGAATGCTACATATTTTGATAGGTTTAGCCACAAATCAATAGTGTAAAAAGAGAGCGAGGTCAGGTATGACTGTGTAACGATTTTAGCTGAGGCTGACACTACATAATACAGAGTGTCTATCCTTAAGGAGCTTAAGGAATAAATGAGCACCCCCCCATTAGGCCCTCCTTCTGACATGCACACCGGAATACTTTTTTTTCATTTGCACTGGATTGATCCACCATAAGGCTTACACGCTATGAAGCTCTCTGTCACCCTTCTCGTTATTCCCCTCCTTGCTAGTCCTTGTTGGGCCGCTGGAAGGTCCACGACCGCCTGTAACGCCGATAACTGCCTGCGTGCTCTTAGGAACCCTACGCGCATCGCTGCTGCAACGTCATTCTGCCATTCATATACCCAAGCAAATGTGACGGCCACAGCGTCTCTCCCTCCCCAGTTCGCCACAGCGTGTGGGTCTGGCCCAACGCAATCGTCGCGCTTGAGCTCTGCCTGTTCCTGTTATGTGCCTGTGAGTCCTGTTCTTTCTGCGAGAGAGAGAGCAGAGCGATCCTTGATTCATTGGTTAGTGGGACATGGCTAATTTGTTCTGGGGGATGGATAGCCAGCCCCAGCGTCGTGTGGCGACACCAGTTCGGACCGCAACAACTGTGGCGCCTGTGGGAATGTGGTAAGTTTCTCGGATTTGACTACAGAGTACGGTATCCGTACCAGCGCTCCATTCAACAAATCCCTTACCGTTCGTAGTGCTCACCCGGCACCACCTGCCAATCCGGCGCCTGCGCCCCCGTCCCCAGCGCCAACTGCACGAGCTACTACACAGCATCATGTTCCTCTGTGATGAACAGCATACTAGCAAGCAACTCAATCGCAGGTCCGCAGTTGGTAGAGTATCGTATACAGAGCACAATACTGGGAATTGCGACCCCAAGCGACTTCTTGGCGGCACTGGGTGCAGACCCATGCGAGATATTCACTGATCCTACAGAGAATACCCAATGTGTGGAACTTTTAGCAAACCCGCAATTCGTGAGCCGTTTGACCGACATAACAAATGAGGTGTTGAGTGGGCTCCAAACATGCGCTTCGAACTTTGTACTGGGTGGACCAGATTATCAGATAATCATCAACGACAACGCGACCTGTGCGGGACACAACGGTGCTCCAAGGCACAGGAAACGTGTCGGAGAGGATTACGACTTGACACGGAGCATGCTGGAAGTCGTCGAGTACTCTAGGAGAACTGCAGATGCACCATTGCTGGGCCAACAGAAATCGTCGGATCTTTTTCAATTGTCACGCGAGCAGTTGAGCACCTGCAGCCAGACCGGCGTGTGCTTCGAGAGATGCCCGGATTGCCGAGACCGAGAAACATACTGTGGTGATTCGGCGACCTTGCTCACAACAGCAGTCTGTGGGATCGTTGCTGGAATCGGCGGTGCTGTTGCGGGAACAGCAGCTGGCACAGCATGCACAGCAGCATGCGCACCACTCGGTCCGGGAGCAGCATTCTGCGCCGGGTTCTGTGGAAGAGCGGCGGGCAGCTTAACGACTGCGGCCATCGGCACTACATGCGCAGTAGGGAGGGCCGCAATCTGTACCCCGCTCACTCAGCGCTGTGCAAACTGCAATTCAGCAAACGACGGAATCTGCGATCCGGGCAGTACGCAATGTTGTGCAGGCGAGACGGGCACCCAGTGCGGAGCGAATTGTTGCTGTTGCCCTGCGTGCCAGGCTCCAGGCGGCATCAACTGCGCATGCACAGCAGCCCCATGTTAAAGGGACTTTCCTCTGTATTTGACAGGACTGCTATCCAGCGTCCTAGCAATGATATTCCGGTAGAGGTCATGTCCTAACGGCAACCTGCACGCTGTAGTTTGTCAGTCAGCCAGCTCCTTAATTCACCAACGTATCCTGAAGTGCAGATGAGAAGGAACAGAACGGTGGACAGTTGACCATGTACCACAGTTACATGCGCCAGATCTGGCTTGCATAGCTATCACACCAAGGCTGGCCAGCCCATTTCAGGAGGAAGCAGACGCTACTGTCAAGGGAACCTGCACATAGACAGCATAACTCAGCCAATCACGTCAGACTTTGTCAACGACACATGTCCACGGCGATATATAGATAAATGGCAAGATGACATGCCACTTCAATACAACAGTGCGGTCCGTGGGATATCCACCCACGAATAGGTGGTTGCTGGGCCCTATACGTAGATGACCATAATCACGGTATCCTGGGATGGCAGCCTGATTACGCAGAGGAGCCGAAGCTGGCTCCGGCCCGCTCTTCGGAGCAGTCTTGGATAACAACCGAAGGCGGTCACAGAAAGCGAGTCATTTGTGAATGAATCAAGTGTCGTGTTATGTTCGGTGAAGTGGCGTCGCATGTTGGTTGTTCTCGGTCATCTCGGTAAATCACTCACGGTGAGAAGGATAGAAGAAGTGAAATGCTAGATCATAGCCACCGTTGAAGCTGGATGCGACCATGAGTCAGGTCAGGAAGGCTGTTAGCAGCAAGCAGCGGCAGGAATATCGTCCAGCCAGAATTTGGCCCAGGTTTCTGCCCGCCGATATGCCCCACTACTGCAAAGATGCCGTATTAGCACCGCCCGTCGCTGGCACCCTCCCAGATGAGTCTTGGAAGCACTGGTAGCCTGACGGATTTGAATACCTCCAGAACTTGTCTTTCTCGTCCTGGCGACCATGGCATCCGAAGGCATATATAGCAAGGACCTGTCACTTACCGTCCCCTATCGCGGGTTGCCAACATCTGAAATCCTTAAATCGGGTCACACCGCACCTTGCGTGATTCCTTTGTCGTTCGGCACGAAACCCGTTACACATACCTTTAGTACAGTGATTTGGGGTTTGTGCATTTTTATTGATTCAGTTATCTACTGAACACAGCAGTTTGTTTCTGCCCTGTTTGCTTGTAACCTCCTACAGAGGCCTCCCGAATTCTCTACTGACGGACAGCCCGAAGAGTCTGAGTCTGCTATGCGACGAGAAAAATGAACTTACAGACAGAATACCGCATGATACAGGTGCTCCAAACGATCTAAAATATCTGAGTGTAGACGGTGCAGTATCACTGAGTGAATTACCGACACGCTAGACACACCGAAAGGAATAGACGCACTTCTGTTGGTGGAGCGCAAACGGCTACTACGCTGACATTGTCTTCAGTTGCGCTTTAAGTCAAAGCACCCACTTTTCGGCCACCCCTGCTTTTCAGCCACCTAAAAATGCCGCCCAGCCACCCTATTATTCAGATGCCCTCTAACTTCAAACTATCACTACATTTCCTAACCTTTTCTAAATTGCTTTATATTTTCAGTATATGTTCTTTTTAACCTAATAGTCTAATATACTGAAGATAAGCTTTATTAGGTAATAGAGGCTGTTACAAACAGGCTTAGCCTTAGGAAGGCCTCTTATTAGTATGGTATACCTTATACTACCCTTTAGTATTATATATCTAGCACCTAACTAAGGGCTGCTGCCTTTAAAGATCTTTAGAGGCTTTCTATAAGCTAGGAGGCTAAGCTAGCTAGCTAGGTATAGATATAAGTAGATCTTAGGCTTATACTAACCTATTAATAACTAAAGGAGTTTGCTTAGTATATCCTCTATATAATAGGTAATACCTAGCCTCTAGGTAAAAGGTAGATAAATACCTTTATATAAAGAAACCTATCTATTAAGGTCTAAAGAAGTTACTCTATTAATTTTAGACGCGTTAATAAAGTATCTACTAAGGTTATTAGAGACTAGTTTAAATATTTTATAATACTTTATATTACTACTATTAAACTAACTAATAGATATAATATAGATAAGACTAGTATCCTTAAGGGTAAGAGAGATAATAGGCTAGTGCTAGGTAGGGTAGAGATAAAGTCTATAAGGAAAAAGCAGCCTAGATTATAAGCCTAAGTATCTATTATTAAGTGTATATCTACTAAAAGTAAAACACTTTATCTACTAGTTATATATAAAGGTAAAATAGTCTAGTAGTAGTAGTTTCTTCTAGATCTTAACCTATATAATAGATAGGAATTTATAGTAATAGAAAATAGGTAGACTACTAATAATACTACTATTAAGTAGCTAGAAAAAGTCTTTCTTCTTTAGACTAAGCCCTTTTAACTTAGTTATACTAGACTACTTATCTTAAATAGGTATAGGAGCTATATAATAATAGACTTTATATAGTAATACTATATAAATAATATCTATCTATTATTTTTACCTCTATATACCTTATATATCCTTTAGCTACTTAACTAGTTAGTCTTTAGTCTTATAAAGTTAGCCTATTGTAAGGAGCTTAAATACCTCTAGTAGTAGAATAATTCTACTATTATTAGTAAGAGGAACTTTATATCTTACTACTAGAAGGCTTACCTAGCTAGGCTAACTAAAAATAATATTAAAAGTAGCTAGAAATATACTAAGTTATAGCCTATTACTATAGGAAAGCCTCTAATAAATAGGCTACTATTATAGAAAAAAAAATCATTATTAATAACACTATCTATACTACTTAATAAAGCTAGTAGAGATACCTAAAATACCTAAGATACCTAAGATACCTAGTATATTAATAGGTAGGTATCTACTATAAAGTAGTTAACGCTAAGGAAGATAAAGGAGCTAGATAACTAACTATAACTATTTACCTAGCTAGATTAAACTATTACTATATAACGCCTACTATTTAAGAAGGTAAAAAAAGGCTTCTAAAAGTAGTCCTTTTAATTAGCTACTACCTAGCACTAAATATAGCTCCTCTAGGCCTAAGTTAATAATACTACTAGTAGGAAGAGGAAGGCTGTTTAACTAGACCTAAATACGAAGTTCGTAATAATCAGAGAGGTGTAGTAAGCCTAAATTAAGGCTAGCAATATTAAGGATATTACAGCTAAATCTAGCGACTCTAAATTATCTAGTAAGGCCGAAAGTTGTATTAAAGTAGTACTAACAGCTAGTTAATAAAGTAAATAAAGTGGTAGTAGTAGTTATAATAGTATCGTTTTTTAGGTGGCCGAAAAGCAGGGGTGGCCGAAAAGTGGGTGCTTTGACTTACTGGAATATAGTAGCGAGTCGGGATCTCACGCGGACTCTCAAATTCGACTAAGGTATCAACGACAAAGTCACGTCAAGTCAAAAGTTTGTCAACGCTCTGGATTTCGTCTCCCGAAATCACCGTATCGCCTTCTGCAGAGCTGGGAATCCAAGTGTCATGTCGTGTACCCACGTCACTCCATCGTTCCTCTACCACATGTCGCGCTTTCCTTCAGCGATTGAGTCTTCTTGAAGACAAGATGCCATGGAAGCTGACATCACTTCAAATTCATCACTCCAAATCCACTACTTCAAATCCAATACTTCGAATTTGTTACTTCAAATTCATCACTTCATTCTCATCACTTCACTCCCATCACCGGCAACATGCGGTGTCCCTGGCCCCCCATCATCTTTGGCACTACGCTTGTCGCTGCGTTTGTTGCCTATCTGCTCACCAACCACGCAACAATCCCTCTAACCCCGGCCATTCTCAACCATCCGCTGCTGGCCCCATCCTCCACCACGGTGCGCATCTGCGCTACCTTCCACGCCCTGCGTGCTCTCGAACCGCGACAGCCATCCAAAGCCCCAAAGCCCTTCCAGCTCCTCCAGCTTGACCCCTACACTGCGCCGTTCTACCCCCCAAAAGACTCGGCGTACCCTGGGGCTAGGTACTACGACGCCGTGAAGAGTGAGGTCCTCGAAGCGGGGAAGCGGATCCGAGCTGCTTCTCAGACGCTGAACGGTCGCAGGGAGGGTGACGAGGAGACAAGAAATGGGCTTGCGGTCCGGGCGAGCTATTTCGTGACAGACATGCTGATTGACGACGACGCGAGGGTGGCCTTCTCAGAAGGCGTGCAGCCGCAGTTGGATTCGTGGCTCTCTGCCGTTAAGAAAATTGAGGGCATGTGCGGTGAACTGTGGAAGGCCAAAGGGTGGGATGCTTAGACGGGAGTACCGCCGGGTCATCAAACATGTGCTCGGATGAGAAACCGATCAGCCAACGAACCATCGGAGAGCGCCGGCTGGGGAACCGGATATAGCCAAGCAAGAAGGTAGTGGTACACCGTAGACGGGGGTTATACACTCCAATCCATATCATCTTTAAGCTGCAGTGCGTGAGTGTGCGCATGAGATTTTCATTCCCTCATCTGAGGTTTCCGTGACAACTGACCCGTCCGAAACTTGGCAATCCCACATTTGCCGTGAGTGGCCTGCCATCTCTACGATGTAATAAAGATGGAAGCAAGGACCGAGACACGGAACCAGGATGTTGGACAAGGCGGTCATGGTTGGTCTCACAAACCGGCCATTCCGAAGTGAGGTGTAAGAAACACAAGCCACTTTGCAGGCCTCAGGAGTTGAAGAGCGTTTTGTGAGTCTGGATGAAAGAAACAAAAGAAACGCCGTTACATTTCCCTTGAGAGATAAGCCAAAACCAGCACCCACGAACTCACGCAATGCCACACCACATCCAAGTCGTTCCGGAGTGCTACTGATGATCAGGAGTCCTAACCACATGAATATCACAGATAAGCATTGCCAATGACGTTGGAACTCAAACCCCGCACCGACACCGACAGCCAGAGTTGAGTCTTCCCACCTTGTTCCAATCCACATTGACTGACCAACCCACCCGTCTGCTGTGATAGGTAGCATCACGAGCCTCGCCCGTAGACACGAGCGCGAGCAGGCCACAATGAACAGGGCACGCTCGTCAGGCCAGGTAGACCGAAGCCTCCGCGCCCGCCAGGTCCATCGCTACCTCGAGCATCTACGCAGCACCGGCCATGAAGACCACCAGGCAATCGCATGGATCGGGGACACGGGCGACCCCGGCTTCGTACTCCTGGAGCACCTGGGATGGCAAGACTAGGCAACAGACATCAATGAGCCCAAGTGGCTTGCGTCGTGGGATAACAAAAGTCAGTTCATGACGTGGTTGAAGAACAATCTCCGCAAGTGGCGGGAGGAGTTTGATCGAGAGGCCGCTGTCACAGCCGAGGATCCCGACGTCAACACCGGCACCAGCGAGGATAGAATACGTGGAGTGAAAGCCGGTGATTCCCTGGTGGATGAGACTGGCGGGGATGGGGGGTCAAAGGGCCACGGACAGGAGGGAGAAGATGGTGTTGCCTACACCACCGGAAGGATTCCCCATTGCCAAGAGCAACAACAACAACAACAACCCGGAACACAGACAAACGCGCCTGGTGTTTCTTTGCAACGCCGGCCTGAGGTGAATGTGGTCGTTCCATCTCCGCCCTATGGCTCCGAGGGTGTCTTCATTCAGCCGGTGTTCCAATCTCCACCACGCCCCGGGCAGACCGGCGACACGATCCAGATCGCATCGCTGAGACTCGGGGCTTCCGGCCCATCAACATCATCAGCGCAGGACATCCCCGGCGTGATGCTGCCCAGCGGTAGTGGCATGGCCGCTGCGCAGATTCCGGGCGGAAACAGAACCACCGTCTTTGACGCGGCGGCAGCCGCGGAAGACACCGCGGCAGGCCTGACATGGGGGGACAAGACTTCGGACGAGAAACAAGAGTTTTAGACCTGGTACCGCACAGTGTACCAGGAAAGACGCAGATAGAAGGGGTGGTTATGGATAGGGCCGGCCAGCTGGATCAAGAGCCAGGCAGGAGGGGGTTAAGAAGTAACAGACTCGTCATGAATACATTCATCGGCATTACATTCATCATCATCATTTTGTCCGTCATTATCATATCCTTCATCATACCTTTCATCATCGCATGAGCTCACATCATCACCATGGCAGCAGTCCCCTTCCATCAGCATGACGGACGATCCCATCATCTTCCTCAGAATCCCATCTTCACAAGCAATCACTGCTTACCAAACATGCGCCGCGACAAGAACCCGCGGTCCGCGCGTGGCAAACAGCAGACCAGCTGCGTCAAACCCACCCCCGAGGTGTCTTGTGCGCCGCAGCGTGCCATTGCCAATTTGTTCAAAGAGTCCTTCCAGAACGTCCTCAAGGTCCCTGGCGGCCTCGTCCCGAACATGACGTGCCTCGATCGTGCTCTGTCGCATCTTGTCCAGCGTGTTCAGCGGCCGCTCCGACCCGGGAGGGAGTCTTGCGGCGCCCTTGTTGGCGGTCAGCAGGTGGTGTATCATCTGGCCCCAAGCTTTGTGACGTCTGGAACCTTTCCGGGCTGATGTGGCCGCCAGGAGACGGTGATACTCGGCTAGACGTCCGTCACCCTCGATGATGGTTTGGAAGAGAAGTTTGGAGACAGAATACGAGTAACGAAGGCCGACATCTCCTAGGCAGCGAGATGCGTCTCCATTCTGCCAAGATATGTGCGGAGAACCGCGAGATCGGGCAAGCGGAGGAGGAGAAGGACGGGTACGCGGAAGCGGAGCACAGGCAGGCAGCAGGCGGTGTGTAGGAAGGGGAGGCGCCGGAGAGGGGGTTGTCGGAGAGGGAGTCGTCAAAGGGGGAGGCGTCGAAGGGGGAGGTGTCAGAGAGGGAGGTGTTGTATGCGGAGGCGTCGAATCCAAAGAGGGACGGGAGGGAACGGTGACGGCAGCCTCGTTCTCTAGCGACGTGGTCACTTGTGTTATTTTGGCCGTCTCGTCGCCCCACCAGTTCTCGTGTGTCCATGCGTCCCTCACATTGTCGGGCCAGTGTAGAGCCATCTCGCCGCTATCGTCGCAGAAGGACTTGGACAGGGTCTCGTTCCTCAGGTTCTTGTCAAGAACATACGTCTTGCTCGACACTATCTTGCAGGCTATGGCGGTCCACTCTTCTTCGTTCAGCGAGGGAAGGTCGATGTTCATCTTGTCGGCAAGATCAATGAGGTCAGGGGCCATGGATGACTGGTCCATCTGGGTGATAAGGTGGCCACCAGAATCGGCGCGGGTAGTTGCGTGGACTACGCAGCTGCTCCACATTCGTTTCTTAAAGTCCTCAGCAACATCAGCAAGCTTGCACCGCCCAGCCCCGAAGCATGTCGCGGGCCTCCAAGCGCCCTAGGCCTAGGCGATGTGATCGAGTTGGCGCGGATGTCGTTTAGCTTATGGCCTGCCCTAAGGGCCTCGTCCCTACTTGAATAGACAGCAGTAGTTTGTGTGGCACTAACGACAACAAAGTAACTCTCAAGATCGCTGTAGCGTGCCGCAAGGACATCTCGATAACGAGAAGCCTGTCGTGGGCGAGGCATTAGCTGTGGTCGTTGTCGTGGTTGTGGTCGTGGTGGTCTGTCTGCCCGGGTGTGGCTAAGCTAGTGTTGTTATGAGTGAAGAAAACACGAGACGAAATTCCTGGTTTGCTTCAATAAAACAAAACAAAACAAAACAATGCCGCCTGTCCGTCCGTCCGTCCGTCCGTTTGCTGTTGCTGTTGCTGATGGTCGCCGTTTGTTTATTTGCGCAATTCCGGCGAAAATCCCGTGCTGGGGTCCGGACCAGCTTGGCTCAGCCGTGTGCTACAACATGTTTCCATATCGATTTGTTATTGTTCTTTTCGCGAGAATCGCCATCCATCTGTTTAGTTCATGAGGTTGAAGGCAAAGGAGGCATTGTGTTACGTCATTGTATTACGTGGGGAAAGGTGGCAAGCCACAATCCGTCTTACTCTCAAGATGGATCACATGTAAGCAGTGTGCTTATGTCATTAACAGTTGGCCCCTGCTATTCCCAGTGGCCGCCGAGGCGCTAAGGTACACACCTTGGCCTTTGTCGCCTCTTACTGGTTGTAGGTACTGGACCGACTGGACCAAAAATGCAAAACATACATACAACGCCAGGTATTCGCTGGTCGTCACCGACCCAACTACTAATCCGGCCCTCACTGGCTTATCTATGGGAGAGCGGACGGGATCCCGAGTTCTCCAGTGGGTATGGTCGTATGTGGAAGATGTGATGGTCAAAGATACCTATAGAGGTTGAGTGGGGTAGGTACGTACATACTTCTCCGCCTAGGGCTCCGCTTGGCCGTATCTAGGTACCTGACCTAGCTAGGTAGGTAAGGAACATGGTCTTGTTTTCCATCAAAGGTAACTGCTTCTCTTGCCTGCTTCCTGCCTTTTTACCCATCTCATCACCTCGTCTCCCTGGATGCGCGTCCTCACATGACCAAAATCTCTTCATTTAACGGCAGTACCAGCTGCTTAAAAATGAGCCGGTCCACGATAGACAGACATCTGCTTCACCCCCGAGGCCTATAAATACCCTAAGCCGCTTCGACAGTCTCTCCTTCTCATAACTTAATTCCCTTCATGGGAGTTTGTCCTCGACGATCCCAACCGACACCCTCGAGCACCTCCAAGGTCCACCTACATGGCCTCGACCACGGCTCCCACACATCCCTGCTCTCCAGCTGCCGTACCTTGAACCAAATCACAACCGACGTCAAGTGTAAGGCCAAGTTGTACATTGGCCAACCAGACCCACGGCGTTATCCGTGTTGTCAGACGTCCAAGCCGACGGCCAAGTCCACCTGTGATATTAGAACGCTTCTTCTCCTTCCTTCCCCCTGGGCGGCTCCTTAGGGGTATCAAGTCAATCTCGACATGACGGTCGTCGCTGGTCAGATCAATCACTGTGTGGGCTGGCTCGTCTCGGGCTTCGAGGAGCAGGGCTCTGCATATCTACGTAGTTGGTTAGTTGCGTTTGGTAAAGACTGGCTGAGGGGCTGCCTGTCTGAGGGACTGACTGGCCGACTGTGGCTACGCAGCACACAAACAAACAAAAGATGGTGATGGATGGATACGGAATTGATCATGCGAGAGAGAAGAGGCGAGTGAGGTGGTGCGCCATGTTTGTCTTGCTCTGTCCCACCTGCCTAATTACCTGGCGATGTCGGGGCGGGCGGCCGAGGAGTGGAGTCATGTCAGGACAGTCTCCGCTGGTCGAAGTACTTGTACGTAATTCGGTGCTATCTTTCTGTGGCTGCAAGTACCTAGGTGCACACCATGACCACGGTGCGTAAACATAGACCCTGGAGGAATCGCCAGGGTCTACCTATAACATCTGTATCCGCACCTGCATTAGCTGGCACCTCCAACTGCTTGTGAGGCACAGATGAACTTTGACTCGTTCCACGGACTGGCGTCTGGTGTGTTGACCCTAGATGCACCGTCTTTGGCCGGCAGCGGTGGGGTGGAGGAATATGCTGCTGTGAAGCATCCGTACGCTGCTGGTAAATGAAGAGTGATCAGACAAGCTGATAATGTCCCCCCTAGTCCACCTGACAGTGGGTCTAGTATAGAGTTTACTAGACAGTAGACTATTACCTAGCTAATAGATAAATATAGATAAATAAATCGGCTAAATGATTTCCCTTATACTAGTAGGGTTACATACTACTATATAATACTAATAATAGACTTAAAAATAGAATTTTAAGTGTAAAATTATAAAAAACGTTTTAGAAATTAACTAGAAACTTTTATAAATATCTTAAAAGTAAATTTTAAAATAATATTAATAATTTAATATTAGTAGAAATATTTTAGAAACGTTATTAAAACGCTTTTAGTAATAATATAGTTAAAATATTATATATATTAAGGCTAAATATAAGAAATATAATAGATATTAAAGACACTAACCTATTTCTAATACTATATACTTTAGAAGATAAGTTTTATAATCTAGTAGATAGTTATTATAGGCTAGACGCCTTCCTACTTAAGTGTAGCTAAATAACAAGCAGGCGACTTATTATTACGTACCTTTTGACGTGTTAGCTTAATTGGTAGTCCCTCTGCGTTACGTATAGACTAGAGGCTGAGATGCTATTGGCTGCAGCACTACTGTTGAATTCAGCGGGTTATAGGGGTAAAATTGCGGTATATTTTATTATGTCTTCTTCTGTGTTTCTGTTCCTTGTGGCTAAAATTCACCTATAAAGTTATCCCTTAAGGGGTAAATAGCGGTAAATCTGTAGCCTCTTATTAGCCTAATTCCCCTATAAAGTAGGGTATATTACCTATAGATTCCCTAGCACTTTGCTATATACTACTATACTATTTCACTAAATTTAACACACCCCCTTAGGGCTGCCTAATTCTATAGGGTAATAACTTATAATAGGGTTAGCCTAACCTTACTTTACGTAGCGTATTTCCCTTCTATATTATTATTATCTTATATGTTATCCTTTACTATATTTACTTCCTATTTTAATTTATCTTCCTCTATCTTATATATATAATTTACTTTAATCTATACCTATTAATTACTTATACGTAATTACTATATAAATTTAGTAAAAGGTTATACTATAAGGGCCTTTATTATCTTATTTACTATTATTTTAGTAGACTACTAATACTTTATAATAATCCTCCCTTTAGTAACTTCTTAGTATAGCTAGTAGTTATAAATATCTATATAGTAAGGCTTTATTTATAGCTAGATTATCTTAGCGCTAACGAGGCGTATAGTCTACGTATTATTATAGTTAATTTAAACTATAGGTTGCTTTATAGCCTCTTTACTAGGTAATAGTTAGGCGCTAGCCTTACGTTTTATAGGTAGTTTTACCCCTAGTGTAGTAATTAGTTAACTAGTAAAGAGAGCTTCTTTTATAGCTAAAGAAAAAGCTAGAAGTTCTACCTTAGTAGTTAACGTTATAATAGTATTTTACTTATTAGCTTACTATATTACTATTCCTTTAAATAACTTTATTACTACTACCTATAAGCTTTTCCTATCTAGGTTATTAGTAAAGCTTACGTTAGCTAATACCTTAAGGGCGTTATTATAGCTACTTTTATTTATACTATATATAAGGTAAAAGTACTATAAATAATAGAGGTAATTTAGTATATAGTCTACTACTTATTAGTAAATATCTCTAGGATTATAGTTAAATTATACTAACTAGCTTACTATAAAAGTAATATCTAGCTAAGTTATTACTATAGTATATAAGATTATCTCTATTTTTTACTAATAGTAGGTAACCTCTTATAAAAAGGTAATTCTTTTATAAAGTAGTAAATCTTCTTTACCTATTAGAGTTAATTTTAGTATGTTATTTCTATATAGTAACTTTATAGCCTTTTTATAGTATACTAACTATAATAGCTAGAGACGTTTTATAGTTTAATTATATAGTACTTTAATACCTAAGAACTACTAAAGTAGCCTACTACCTTTAAGGTAATATTATCTTTAGAGGGCTACTATTACTTCTTAGGTAGTAGGCTTATCTTTATAGTAGAAGGTAAGTATATAGTTATCTATATAAAAGAAGAATATAAGGCTGTTTTTTATTTAGTAGTAATTCTTACCTACTATATAGTAAAACCTAAGCTTATAAAGGCCTTTCTTAAAGTGCTTTTACTATAGTAATAGTAATTAGTAGAAGCTATATAGCACTTTCTAAAGCTAAAGAATTTAGCCTACGTAGTAATAGCCTAGTAGTATCTCTATATATATAATTTTATTAATTTCTATATAGATAAAGGCGTTTACTATATTATATTAGAGAAGCTTTAGATTAAATTATATAGTAATTACTATAAGTGTTTTAAAATATATACCTATAAGTATAGCTACGTAAGTATTATATAGATCTTTTGCTTATTAATTACTATAGATTACTAGCCTTACTTTAAATTTAGTAAGTCTACTATACTTATCTAGCTTATAGGTATATACCTATTAGCAACTAAGTACTTAGTGCCTTATAGCTTCTCTTTATACTACTTTACGCTATAATTATAATTCTTTATAGCTATATAAGTAGCTTTTTTCTACTTCCTTAAATTTACTTTTATATAGGTAGTTTTTTAACTTACTATATAATAAAAGGGCGTAAAGTGTTTACTAATAAGTATTAATTAGGTTCTTTATCTACACATAAGGGTAATTAGTCCCTATAGTAGTTAAATTACCTATTATTTACTTATAGGTTACCTTAGTAAGAAAAGCCGCTTTAAATAAAGTTTATAAGATATTTACTTTTAATTTACTAAGGCTTATAGTAAAGTCTACACTTTTCTTACGTCTAAGAGTATTTTATATATATAAGGTAGGAAAAGGCAGTATATTTACTAATATATTAAATATAAGCTAAGTAGAAAAAGGCGGTATATTCTTTACTAATATATATATAGTAGGTAAAGTAGAAAAAAGCAGTATGTTTTTTACTAATATATATATAGTAGGTAAAGTAGAAAAGGGTAGTATATTCTTTACTAATATATATATAGGTAAGGTAGAGAAAGGTAATATATTTACTAATATTAATAGTATATTTACTTATAAGGTAAAGTTCTTTATATTATTATTATAATCTTTTATAGTATTTACTTATAAAGTAAAGTGTTTTATAGTATTATTATAATCTTTTATAGTATTTACTTATAAGGTAGAGTGTTTTATAGTATTATTATTACCTTTACCCCCTATATTAAGCTCTACTAAAGCGCTAAAAAACGTAGCTAGTAGTAATAAAGGAGGCGTTAGCTAAGGAGTAAAGGTTACTTATAAATATCTATACTCCTTCTTAGGAGCTTTATAATTACTTAGTGTAGCCTTAGCATATTATCCTTTAATAATATTACCTTCTTCCTTATTAATTTCTTTAGCCTATAGGGCTAGCACACTTTATATAATGAGTTATTTAATTTACACCTAAATAGTAGTAAGATCCTAGTCTTATAGTTTATTAAGTAAGTAGTTAATTAACCTATTAAATTTCTCTTTTTTATTAAATATTACGTTACGTATAGTAAATACCTTATTCTTAACGGGATACTATATATAGTATAAATTACTTAAAGTGTAACTAATTAAGTAACTAATTTACGCTTATAGGGATAACTTCTTTTACTTATTACACCTAAGTTACGTATTAGCTATTAAGGTAAAAGCTTAGTAGCTATACGCTTATATATAGAAAAGGTTAGGCTTTATATATAGATTTATAATATTAGTAAATAGGTTAAAGTGTAAATACTACACTTAATATAGGGATTTCTACCCCCTAACTACTAATAGCGTATAGTTATATAGGTATATTACTACTATATATATCTCTAGCTATAAGGCTTTAGGTAATTTTATATTAGTTCTTATATATCTTACCTTAAGGTAGATAATTATAGTAATACGCTTAGCTGCTTTATTTTACGCTTAGGTATTTAGCGCTAAGTACTTTATAGTTACTTTATAGGTAGTAATTATCTTTATTACTTACTTATAGTAAAGTATTTCTCTATTAGTCTTAATAACCTTTACCTATATACTATAATTCTTCTTAAGATATATAAAGAACTTACGTAACGTTTAGTTAATTACGTTACTTTTATAGTCTTATAGGTAGAAATCCTATAACATTTCTAACGTATAGTTACTAATAAGTATCTATAAGGTATAT
Source organism: Colletotrichum cereale (assembly GCA_034509685.1). NCBI lineage: Eukaryota > Fungi > Ascomycota > Sordariomycetes > Glomerellales > Glomerellaceae > Colletotrichum > Colletotrichum cereale. Next base: position 53,202 of record JASUDE010000219.1, on the reverse strand, counting down.
CTACTATACCCCTTAGTAAATATATAGAAATTAATTACTATTTAGTTACTAGGTTTTATAATATTTACGCTTTTATAAGGCTGCTACTACACTTAGCGCTTTATTTTACTAAGTCTATAGGCTATATAGTTATAAATTGTTATACTATAGCTACTAGTTATTTATACTCCTTAGGTAGTATTAGTTAATTAGTAGAGGGCTACTATACCTAGATGCCTAAGCTAGTAGTACTATAGCTTTATATCTCTATATATAGGTTTTCTTTACGTTACTATAGTATAGTAGTACTTTTTGTATAGTAGTAGAGGCGTATTATTAGCACTCTTCTATAAGATAAACGCAGCTATATTATTAAATTCTATAATAAGGTAGTATTTAAGTACGTATTAATTATTCTTTTTAGTAATATACCTAATTAATAAGTAGTTAGATTAATAGAGGTAGTTATTTCTTAGGCTAGTATCTTACTAAATGCCTATCTTCTTTAGTTAGTTAAATAAGATAAGGTTTATAGTAAAGTTATAGTAAAGAATTACTTTATAAAGGTGTATCTTTACTAATCTATTACTACCCTTTATATATACTTTAGCTATCCTATATCCTTTAATTACTATAGGCTTTATACCTACCTAAAGGTAGTCTCTTATAGCTACACTATATAAGTCTCTAAACTATATAAGGTTATTAAACACGTAATTAGTTACCTCTAAATTAAGTAGTACTAACTTCTTTAGTATGTATATTAGTAGTAAGAAGTAAAAGGCTATAGGTACTATTACTTAGTAGTAACTATATAGTTACTCCTTTTATTAGTAAATCTTTTATACCCTTTCTATAAGATATAGTAAATTATTAAGTTACTTTTTAATTTACTATTTTTAATACTAAAGTTATAGCTTTTCTCTATTCTAATAAAAAGGGTGCTATTTCTTAAAGATATATTAGTATTTACTTAGGTAGTAAAATCCCTTATAGGCTTTATACTTATTACTATAGCGTAATTTATTACCATAGCTATCCTTTTAGTAATATTACTTTTTATATAGTAAGTCTTTATAGTTACTATATAAACCTTTAGTTATAGTAGTTAGGCTAAAAGCTTTATAGCTAGCTTAGCTATAAGGTGTATTATTAATTATAGTTTTAAGGGTCTTATAGGCTGCTTTTAGTACTTTACTTTACGTTAGCTAATTAATATTTATATTAGTAGCCTTTACTATAGTAAACGCATTTATCTATAATAATAATAGGCTTTACTAAAGGATTTACTAAAGCTTTATAAACTAAAGCTTTAGGCGTAGTAAAGTCACTATATTTATATACTTAAGAGCTTTATATACGTTATCCTACTTAGTTAACTATACTTTAGTTTCTTTCTTTATTATAAGGTGTTTCTATATAGCCTTTTTATAAACCTTCTTATATTTACTACTAACTATTACGCCTTTTTTACGTTAGTTAATACCTATAGCGTTTATAAGGTTAGTTATCTATTATATAAGGTTTTTACTAAAGTAGTAGTACTAAGTAAAGAGGGAGTCTATAACTAATTAGTAAATTACCTCCCTTATATTAGTAAATTACTTCTTCTATTTCTTACGTTTCTTTACTTACTTAACGTACTACGCCTACTTAAGTTTAAAGACTTTATAGTTTTTATAGCTAAGGTCTATTAGTTGTTTAGCTTTTGCTTTTATTAGGATATTTATAGTCCCTAAGGTAGTTATACTAGATTATATAGCTTAGCCGCTTAGCCTATTACTTATAATAGGTTAGTATTCCTTATTAAAGTTAGATATCTTAACTTTATGTAGTAGCACTAATTTAGTAGTAATTAATAGGCGTAAAGACTTTACCTCTAGGTTAATAAACGCCTATATCTTACTATCTTTAGTGTAGCTATAGATTTAGTTAATCTATAGTAGCTAATTACTCTTTAAGTATAGAATTATTACTTTCTTAGTAGTATTTATTATAATAGAGAGGTACTTTAGCTATTATAGAAGTACGTATTAGACTATTAATTATTAAATTTAGTAGGTTATAGGGGTAAAATTATAGTATATTTTATTATGTTTTTTTCTATATTCCTATTCCTTATAGCTAAAATTTACTTATAAAGTTATCCCTTAAGGGGTAAATAGTAGTGAATCTATAGCCTCTTATTAGCCTAATTCCCCTATAAAGTAGGGTATATTACCTATAGATTCCCTAGCACTTTGCTATGCACTACTGTACTATTTCGCTAAATTTAATAACTACACCCCTAGTAGGTCTAACCCTTTACAATAGTAAAAATAATATTAGTAATAATATTATATTTTCTATATATCTAAGTTTATAATAAAATATAAACCCTATCTAGTAAATATATATTTATTAAGTAAAGTGATATTTTTTAATTAGAAGTATATAAAAAGAACTAAAAGAAATTAATAGATAATAAAACTACGTAGGAAAGTAAGAAGGAAAGGAAGTAAGAAAGCTAGCATATAAACAACTAAACCACACAACCTACCTAAATACTATTACATAAGTACACCTAAAGTAACTAAGTAACTAAAGGTAACTAATAATTCTCTAATAAGAGGTATAACTACGCCTATAGGTACGCCTTAGACTAATTAGGCCTAAGGCGTTATAAATAGAATACTAGGTATCTTATTATTAGGCATATAGGTTTAAGGTATACCGTTATTACTAAGGAATAAAAGGAGGTTTATATATATAGGGGTTTTTAGTATATATTACTTAGTTAGAATATTATCTTATATTATACCTTAATTAGACCTTAAAGGTTTAATTAGGTCTGTTTTAGTATTAAAAGTATAGTTACTTACTTATTTATAGTATTTTATAGTCAAATTATTTATATAGTATTTATATATTTCTATATCTATATATATATATATTTCTTTCTTTCCTTCTTACTTATAACTAAAGGCCTTTTACACACTTATATAGCGTACCTAATTAAGCTAACTAATTAAAAGGGAAATCTAAAATCCTAATTTATTTTCATTATCCCTTATTATTTTAATTTTATGTTCTATTTACTAAGAAATAAAAGAACTATAAAAGAAACTAAGTAGAAAAAAAAGTATAAATAAAAGGAAATAAAATAGATAAAGGTAATTATTATAGCTTAATTAGGTTTATCTATAGAAGCTATATTATCTTTTAGTTCTTATTATTTACTTAGTATCCTTTATTAGTTCCTCTACCTCCTTATTATATTTTATATCTTATTATAGTCTTACTTTATACCTTTTATATCCCTTTTATCTTAGTATAACTATTAGCTAGTAGTAATTCTTTTAATCTTTAGTTTTAGTTATAAAATTTTTATATAAGCTAAAAAAAGGCTAATATATTTCTCTTTAATATATTCTATAATAGAATTAGCTTTTTTAGCCTAAAGCTTCCTCTATTAGTCTCTTATACTAATTAAGGTAAGCTTAGTTACGTAGCACTAAGTATTAGCCTACTAGTATACCTAAGAAGTAACTCTACTTATATTATAAATAACTTTTAGTAGATCCTTTTAGCCTAATAGGTTTAATAGTCCTTTATTAGTATTATTAGAAGCGTTTTCTTAGACTTACTTAGGGTTAGGATTAGTCTAGTTAGGTCTAGAGGTAGGCGTTATTAAAGCCTTAACTTATTTATTATACTTAGCTTAAAGCTTTTAGAGATATAGTTAGAATATTCTATAATAGTTTTTATTAATATTTTAAAGTAGTTAGGTAACCTTATTACTATATAAAAGTTTACTATACTTCTTAAGGCTAATACTAATATTCTAAAAGCCTTTAATTAGGTTTTTTATAAGCTTACTAACACAGCCCTCCTAGTAGCCGTTCTAGATCTAATAGGAATAGTTAGGCTGTAATAGTAGTAGAGTATTATACTAGCGTCTTATAAAGTAACGTAGTGTAAAGGTAAAGAATAATAGAAATAAGTAATAATAAGGAAACTAAATAGAGGTTATAAAATAAAAGATAGGTCTTAGAAGTAAGGTATTCTTATAGTTAACCTTCCTACTAAAGGAGGTTAATAGCGTAAAGGATTATATACTTTATAGGTATATAAATATATACGTACCTATAGGGATATCCTCCTCTAGCCTATCTATTTACTTTATTTTATAATAAGTACCCCCCTTTAGAAGAAACACTTATCCTAAGTATACTAAAATATAAAAAAGAAAGTTACTATTAATCTACTATATTATCTACTACCTTTTTCCTATATTCTATATATTCCTCTTTTACTTATTATCTTTAAAATTAATTCCTATAGTATAGCGCTTCTTACTACTACCTTAAGCTAAGGTAGCTAGTAAGTTAGGTTAGCGTATATACTTAGTAGTACGCTAGGGAATTATAACTAATAGGGCGTAAGTAGATTAAAAAGCTAAGGTAAGTATGTAGGCATCCCTAATAGTATTAAAGAGTTTCTCCTCTATACTAGTAACCTTATTAACTAAGGCCTTAAACTTATTACCTTTAAACTTATTAAGGGTATTAAGGTTGTTAGCCTTCTTATTAAGTAAGGTAACTTTCTAAGTTAGCTTCTAAAGTTAATAGTTAAGGCTGTTAATAAGGGCCTCTAGATACTTAGATTTCTTAGCCTTCTTATATAGATTCTTAGTGATTTAGTAAATACTATTAGAGTGCTTCTTAATAACTAGCTTATAAGACTTAGTAGTAGCTACTACTATATTAGTAATCTTATAGGTAATATTAGCCTTAGCGATATAGTTATTAACCTTTACGTCTAGATTAGTAATATAGTCCTAAATTATATTAAGGAGAATAGTTTAGCTTTAGGTATTATATATATATATAATCTCTAGGATAGAAATTAAGTCTAATTACTAAAGTAGTAGAAGAGTACTTATAACCTTAGAGTTACTTTATCTTACCTAGTGTATAAAAGTAAAGCTAATTAATACTATATAAAAAAGAAGGTTACTAAACTAAAGCTTATTCTTCTTATACTTAGAAAGTATATTCTTTATAGAGGTAGTAACTATTTAGTAGAAGTGTGTATTGGATAAGAGGGAAGTATACTAGTTAGTAATACTATTCTTATAATAGTTATAGAAATCCTTTAGCTAAATATAAATCTTATAGATAAAGGTGTTATTAGTATAGTCTTTAACTACCTCCTTAAAGCGCTTAATAGCCTTAGTATAACTAAGGATACTAGACTTCTTCTTATTAGTAGTTTTAAAAGTATTCTTCTTAATAGTTTTACCTATATTTTTCTTTAGAGTTACTAGGTTAGTTAGTATGCCTAGTATAATATAGACCTTAGTCTCTATATTACTATAGATCTTAGTAAGAGCAGTACTATTAAGGCTGCTACCTATAGTATAGATATACTTATTAACTATTTTATAGTAAGTAATCTTAAATACGTAACGCTTTACGTATTTCTTATGCTTTAGCTTAGCCTTATAGTCCTTAATCTATTATAAGGTTTCCTTAGCGTTTTCCTCTATTTTATAAGGTATATTATAAAGGTTAGTGTTAGTAAAGGAGATAAATAACTTAGAGTTATTACTAAAGTCCTTATTATAGCTAGTGTTTACCTTATTAGTATTAATAACTATAGTGTCTATAGTATTATAGTTATTAATATAGCGTTAGTTTCTAGTAGAAGAGGTTCCTTAGGTAGTAGGGATGTTAACTAATTTAAAGGTAGACTTTAGGGGGTGTAATAACTACTAGGTTTAGGTTTAGTTAGTAGCCTTAGTAGTCTTATTATTAATAAAGGGGTTAAAGTTAATTTTATCTTAGTTTATAGGATTATTAGGAATAGGTAAAAAGCGCTAAGGATCTACTATAGTAGCTTACTACGTAGTTCTTAGTAAAGTACACTAGAAGGGAGTATAAGTCTTATTATATTACTTTATAATAGGTAAAAAGAAAGTAGTAAATAGAAGTATTAAAAGGTAGTAAAAAGTAAAAAAATTATAAGGTTTACGTTTATAATAAATAGTATATAAAAAGGGAAAAATAGAGGGTTAGTAGGTAGGTAAGTTAATATACCTTTTTCTAGCTACTAGCTATTAAAGGTAAAGAAGGTATAACTACTTATTATAGGTAGGTACTTCTTCCTCCTTTTAAAAGGAAAAATAAACGTAGTTATTTTAGTAAAAACTATTATAGAAACTATATATCTTAATAAAGAAAAATAGGCTAAAGGCCTTTCTATAAGTTATAATTACCCTTATTAAGAGAATAAATACTTTATTATTATTAAAACTAAATTAGGGACTATAGGATTCCCTAAGGCGTTTATAATACTTTATAAATCGTCTATAGACGTCTATAGTAAGGTCTAGAGGAAGTTAGCTAAGGCTAGTTTTTATCCTTACTTTTTTATATACTTAGTAGCCTAATTAATTAGTTATTCTTCTTTATAAGTCTTAATAAGGTTACTAGCGTTAGGCTTAAGATTTTTATAAGGTTCCTATATATTAGAAGCTAGTAAGTACCCTTTCTACTTAATAAAATACTTAACTAATAGCTAGGCTTTCTTTTAGGTTACCTTATAATTTATAATTCTCTTAACTTTATATTCCTTTATTCTATTAACTTTAACTAGTTTAGGAGGGATCTCTTTATAACTAAATAGGTCTTCTTTATCTAACGCTTTCTATAACTATATTATTAATACTACTAGGTAAACTCTTTAGTAGGCTAATAAGTTAAGTTTATAGGCGCTAGGCCTAACTACCTAAGTGATATAGAAAGGTCTAGCATACTATAGAGACTACTTCCTTTTAGGTTTTCTAGGTAGTAAATATCCTTTACTAAAGTAAAGAAATACCTTATTACCTATAGTAAAGTTTACTAGGTAATAGTGTTAGTTATATTACTTTTTTCTTATTACTCTTACTATATTAATAAGAGTCTACGCTTCTACTTAGTAAGTGTTATATAATACGTTAATTAATTTTAATAGGATCCCCTTCTTACTAACGTACTTTAATATAGTTCTAAGGTAAAACCTTAGTACTAGTTTGTTTAGTAATTAGCCTATTATTATAGTAAGTAAGTTATTAAGAGAGTATTAGAGAGATAGTAAGATATTAATCTATAGTATGTTAGGGTTAGTATACGTATAGAAATAAATAGTAATCTTAACTATTTAGTTTATCCTCTTACTCTACCTATTAGTCTAAAGGTAATACGTAGTAGAAATAAGTAATCTTACCTTTAGGGCCTTAAAGATCCCTACTTAGACTACTAAAATAAACTTTAGGTTATAATTACTAATAATAGCGTTTAGTAGGCCTTAGTTATATAATATAAGCGTTTAAAGAAGTACTTAGGCCTACTAGTAAGCTTTATACTTAGTGTAACTTAGGATAAGTAGAACTTTCTTACTAAACTTATACGTTATAATATAAAGGTAGTTAAACACGTTAAAGTTAGGTAATACCTAGAAACTATTTTAGGTTAAGACTTCTAGTATATTAGTAATAAAGTCTATAGATATAGTGTAATATAAGATACTAAGCGTTATAATAGGTTAGAGAGATCTAATAAGTTTTTAGTAATCTATTTAGTTACCTTAGTACGCTAGGTAATAGGCGATATACGTTTTAATAAGCTTTACCTTTCTATAGATATAGAAGTTCTAAAGTTCTATAAGTATTCTCTTACGCCTAAAGTAAAACTTCTTATTATAAGTAAAAGTAAAAACCTTTCCTACTAAAGGCTTTAAAATATAAAGTCTCTTTATTTTATCTATAAATATATAAAATATTAGTCTATAGTTATTAATTTCCTATAGGAGGATAGCTACCTAAGGTTATTATTACTTTTCCTAAGGTAGTTATTAATCTCTTTCTACCTTATCTAAAGTTATATACTTATATCTATCTACCTATATTTACTAAATCTAATTCCTTAGATTCCTTAGCTTCTTATTACCTTAGTATCCCTTAACGATTTCCTATATAAACTTATTATTAACTTATACTATAGTTATAGTAGCTTTCCTAAGTTCTAAAGGTTTATTACTTATATGCTATACTATAGCTACTACTTCTACGTTATTATTATTATTAATATCTATAAGTTTATCCTTATAAAGGAAATACTTAGATAGGTTAGGTCTTATAACTAGTAGGTAAGAAAGTATATTAGGTATAACGTTTAGCTTACTTAGTATATAAATAATCTTTAGGTAGTACTAAGAGAGGTAGTTAGTAGCGTTTATAAGCTTAAGATTCACCTTATTTAAGTTAAGGGTTTTTAGTAACGTATACGTAATAATTCCCTTAGCTACTATATAGTCTATAAGAATATTAACTTTTTAGTAGTTAGATTACACTAGTTTTCTAAGCTTTTTTATAGCCTATATAATAGCTATAATTTTAGCTTCTATAGCGCTAAAACGTTTCTCTATTACTATTATAAATTAAGAAAAAAAAAGGATAAGTTTAACGTATTTTATTTTTATATTAATACTAAATATATCTTTACTATTTTAGTTATAATCTAACTAAAAAACTATAAGACTAAATCTACTAATATATGTATTAATCTTAAAGAATAGTAGTTTCTTAGGGTTATAGTAATATTATATTACCTAGTTATAAAGTTTCTTTTATAGTACGTTTTATACGTTAATCTCCTTAGGTAAGGGGTTAAATATCTCTTTTATAATAATTTTTACCTTTACCTAGCGTGTAGTGCTTAGCTTAATAACTTTATTTTATCTTAGTTAGGCTACTAATTTTATCTTCCTCTACTAAAAAGGTAACATAATTATGTTAAACTAAGGTAACCTTATGTAAAGCTAGCTGCCTATCCTAAGATATATCTTAAGGTTATATAGGCTATATAGGAAAACTAGCTTTTTAAATATATAAATATAATTATCTATCTTATAAATACTTTTACTATTTATAATATAACTAAGAAGCTTTACGCTAGGGAAGCTAGTAAAGGACTTTTTTACGTTAATATAGATTTAGTATTTATTAAGGATGTTTAAGACTATCTCTATATACTAAAGGTGCTTTTTATTAGAGTTACTAAAGATTATAATATTATTAATATATATATAGATAAAGTGTTAATACTTAAAGAACAGTTAGTTTATAAAGCGCTAAGTGTATACTAAGGAATTCTTAAATCCTATAATAGTAACATTAGAATACTTAAGCCTATAGGGATTAATTATTACTATTCTATTTTAGTACTTAGAATACACACTAAGCTAGTAGAAGAACCTAGTAGCGTTAAACATTATTATGCGTTTCTTACCTCTTAAACAGCCTATAATTTCGTCTTAGTTTAGGAGAAAGTAAACGTCTAGACTTACCTACTTATTAAGAGGTTATATATCTATAACTACTTAGCCTTTATCCTTTTTCCTATCTAAACGGTATTTCTATATAATAAAGAGGGGGTATATAATAGAGGTAAGGCCTTATTACTAACTAATTTTCCCTAACTTATATTATTTATCCTAATAGGCGTTAAGGAACTCTATATCCTTAAGACCTAATAGGAAAACCTAGATATTCTATTTTTAGTTTTACTATCCCTTAATAAGGTTAATTTTTATATAGTCCTTATTAGGAATAGGTACTATCCCTCTATTATAGTAGATATAGTATCTATTAAGTACTACCTTTATCTTACTAGCAAACTCTTTATTATTTATATAAATCTCTACACTATGTTTATTAACTATTACTAAATATATCTTAGGCTTTATTATACTATATTTTAGTATTTCCTTTAGTATCAATATATCCTATAGGGTTTTTTTAGGGTTATCTACTCTTATAATAAACTCTTCTATAGTATTTAGGAATTTGTTAGTAACGTTAAGGAAATTTACTAAATTACTATAAGTAATAGTATTTAGTATATTCTTACTAATCGCCTAGGTAGTCTTTTTACCTTAGTTTAAAGCGATTTACACTACTTTTATACTTTTCTTAATAGTTATTAGTTCTACTATATTATTATATATTAGCATAACTTTTAAGGTTTTTAAATTAGTAATAGCGTTAAAGATATATACGTATTTAAAGTATATATAGTATAGTTACTACTTCCTATTCTCTATAGATCTCTCTAGGAGGTTAATAAAGTTTATAGGGAGATACTTAAGTTCTTCCGGCTTAATAGTTACTATAAACTAAGAAGTAATCTATTATAACACTAGGTAGTAGTATTTAACTATAGTAAGGATTATTATATTATAAGAAGATTAGAGTTTTACCTACTTCTTATTAAAATCTACTACTATACTATAGTTATTATAGAATAGCGTTCCTAAAAGTAATTAGGCTAGGAGTTTCTCTATAACTTTAGCTATTATTATAGTGTAAACCTTTACTTTTACACCCTCTACTATACTAACAATATATATATTAAAAGTAATATTTTCTAAGAGTATAAAAGATAACCTAACTACGCCTACTCTTTATAGCTTTATAGGTAAAAATCTTAGATTCTTAGTAAACTTTTTTACCTATTCTTACTTTACTAAGATAACTAATACTCCTATATTAATATAGATAGAGTAGTCTTCTAAGTTCTTATTAGTATATACCTTAATCTAAAGATAAGTATGCTTATAGTGTCTGTATTTCTTATTAGGTTTAATAACTACCTTAAAGACTTCTCTTAGTTAAAAGGTAAAATTTATAGTATTATTATATTAGTTTATTCCTCTATTAGGTTTTATAACTAAGTCCTCTAAGGAAACTAATAGTATAGAAAGCGTTATTATTATAGATAAGGAGTTATTATCTAAAAGCGTTTAAGTAAGGTACTCTTTAACCTTACTTTATAATAGGGTATAGTTATTATTAGGTTTAATAACCTCCTCTTATTCTTTAGGTAATAGCGCTTTTTACTCTAACGAGGGGGTAATAAAGTTTATACTTTCTATCTTACGTAAGGGGACTTCTTTAGTGCCTTTAAGAATATACCTATCGTCTATAAGTTTATTAATATAAATCTAAGCGTTCTTATTATTTTCCTATATAAATTATATATTATTACGCCTATTAATTTTTTAGGTATAACGTATATATTATCTCTATCTACCTCCTTACTTAACTTCCTACTAGGGTTATTAATCTTTTATATAATATTTAGTATTATCTTAGTAGTCTTTTTTCTAGTAGTTATTATAGGATTAGTATCCTCTATAGTTTCTATAGTAATTTCTATAATATCTATAGTTATCTTAACTACGCTAATTATTCCTACTACTTAATCCCTAGAATATAGTCTCTTCCTTATTATTTTTAGAAGGGTCTTTATTATAGGGTTTTAAGTAACTAGCCTATAAGGCTTCTAGGTAAACTATTACGTTTCCCTAGTGTACTATATCTTTACTATTATAGTTAGTAGTGTTATTAATATATACTAAGTTATATTAGGATCTAGGTGCTATATCTTATAGTGCTTTACATTATTTCTTAGTGTAAGCAATATATTTATCTAAGAAGTTATTATCTTTAGGCTTATAGAGGAACTATCTAAGCTATAAAGTAAGGTTATTATAAAACTTCGTTAGCTATTAATATTAGGTTTAATCTCCCTATGCTTTTATATACTTAAAGTAGCTCTAAGTAAATATATAAATATTACTTTAGCTATTAATTTTCTCTATAGTAAAGTGGTTTTTTTAGAACTACTTTCTAGCGTCTACTAAAGTAAGGCTAAAGCGTTTTCTAATTTATTAAGTAATAGTAGCCTATCCTTACTATCTTAGCTATTATTATTCTCTAGTTATAAGTTAAAATTCCTATTAGTTTTAGGCTTATTCCCTAAGGTACTAGTAAATTATCTAACTAAAGTACTATAGTAATAAAGTATTATAGTATACTACCTTAATAGCTTAGGTCTATAACTCTACGTTATAGTAGTAAGTTATATAGTAGTTACAAAAGATAGGGTTTAGTAAGTAACGCTTTATATTAGTATTTAGCTAGAAGATACTAACCCCTATAGGTATTTATAAATAAGTTAGGGTGTGTCTTAAGGTGTTTATACTATTAGATAATATCCTAAAGATTTATATTTAGTATACTATAGTATAAAAAAATACGTCTATAAACTAAAATATATTTAGTAGTAGCGTTAGTACTACTACTAAATAAAAGATATTTACTATTAGTTATTTCTACCCTCCTATAGGTATTAATAGCTAGGGAGTTAAAATCCCTAGCTGTTAGGGAGGTAGGTAGTAAGGGAATACTTATATCTACCTTACTATTATATTTAAAAAGGTAGAGTACGTCTTTTATATAAAGACGTTTAGTAGTATACTTAGGTATAGTAGTATAACTAGAGGTATTAGGTATGTAGCTAATCCTTAGGGGTAAGGTAGCGTATATACTATCTACCCTAAGGGGGGGGGTTAATAAGCTAGACTTAGTAGTATCTAAGTAGGCTAAAAGCCTAGTATACCTAGTCTATAAGGGTAGTAACCTATATTAGCTAAGAAACCACTAGGTATTAGGAATTATATTAGGAAAAGTAGTTATTAGACCCCTATAGCTAGTAGTAATAAGGTTTACTATTATTATATATTATATCACGCTAGAAGGGGTTAAATTAGCTAGCTAGCTGTTTAGTATTATTTTACTAGTAGGCTAGTGTTTTACCTAGGTAGGCCTATAATTTCTAGTTTTTTACCTTTTAGTAAACGCTACGTTATATTAAAATCTTCTAATACTTTAGGTAGAGACGCTATAAGAAGGCTATCCTTATATCTATTATAGAATTCTCCTATAGTTTTATTAACCCTTAAGTTAGGTTGTTAAGGAAGAAGTTTCCTTAGGGGTTTTAGAACCTACTTAGTTATCTTTTTTTCTAGTGTAACTAGGTTTTCTAATAACTAAGAGGTCTAGGAATTTATTTATAAGAGCAGTATAGGTAATCTATTAGTAAATAATCTTAAGGAAACTACTAGGTTTTATCTTACGTTATTAATAATCCTTTTTACTATCTTAATAGTAGATTTAACCTAGTAGTTATTATTAGTATATCTATTATCTAGGTAGAAGTCTATATCCTACCTATTAGTTCTATAGTATAGTATATTACTATTAAACTTTATAAATATAAGGTTAAAGATATTATCTTATAGACTTTTAGAAAAACTCTTTATAACCTTATATAATAGGAACTATTTAAGCTATATATATAGTTACTATAACTTAGTAATATACTTTAGCTAAAGGAGCTTACTTATACTACTTTTAAAATCTTATAACTTCTATTAGGGTAGAGGTGTATTTTTACTATAGGTTAGTAAAAAAAAGAAAATATTATAAGGTATAAACTAAAGTAGTTATACTACTACTTAATATAGCCCTCCTAGTAGCTATTCTAAATCTAATAGGAATAGTTAGGCTGTAATAGTAGTAAGGTATTATACTAGCGTCTTATAAAGTAATATAGTGTAAAGGTAAAAAATAATAGAAATAAGTAATAATAAGGAAACTAAATAGAGGTTATAAAATAAAAGATAGGTCTTAGAAGTAAGGTATTCTTATAGTTAACCTTCCTACTAGAGGAGGTTAATAGTGTAGAGGATTATATACTCTATAGGTATATAAATATATATATACTTATAGGGATGTCCTCCTCTAGCCTATCTATCTACTTTGTTTTATAATACTTACTACTTAATATATTATTATATTTCTTTATAAGGCTAAGTATATAGTCTTTTACCTAAGTAGAGTTATTAAGGCTAATCTTCTAAATAATATTATTAAGATTATTATTCTTAATATAATAGCTAGTATTAGTTTTTTCTTTATATAGCTTATTATATACTACTATAAGTAGTTTAGCTTTTACGTTTTTAAGAGGGTTACTACTTAAGATAGTAGGCTAGGTCTTAGTTAGCTTTAGGGGTAGAATAGTAGGCTAAGTAATAATTTTAATACCATTATTTTAGTCTTATTTAGAAGTATTATCTTTAGTCTAATTAGGCTTATATATAGCTTTATTTTATAATAGTTAGATATAAGCCTTTAGTTTAAAGTGTAGCTTACTTTAGAGGTCTTTAAAGTAATTTCTATTTAAGCTAAACTCTAAGGTAATCTATTTTCTCTATTAAATATAGATATATTCTATAAGGTTACCTCTTTACTTCTTTAGTTTTATTTAGGTTATACTTTTTATAATATTAGTAATATTATCTTAAATATAATACTAAAAGAACTTAGTTATATATAGACTATAAGACTAACTATTACCTTACTAAAGGCCTTTAATAATACTAGCTTAATAGTAGATAATCTTAATATTATAATGCTTAGTATTACTAAACCTATTAGGTTTAATAGGTTTATTACTAATACCTACTATAGCTATTAGCTATAGTTTAGCTATAGTATCTACTATAGCTAATAGTGTATTTTACCGCCTATTTAACTAGGCAGCCTATAATAGTTACACTTCTTAGTTATATATAATTAAACTAAAACCTTTTATTATTACTTACCTAATAATACGTACGGTTAACTATATTATAAACCCCTTATAATAATACCTATACTAATTAGTAGTAGTTAATTTTATAGCAACTACTACTATAATTTACTATAACTTAGTAAGGATTTACTAAAAGAGATAATCTAACTAAGAGAAACACCTAAAGAGAGTTATACTATAGATAAAAAGTATATAATAAAACTAGCTATAAATATAACTTATAATTATTTTATACTACTTATTAAAAACACCCCTTATTACTTAATATAGTAGTAGAAAGCCTAATTAGCTAATTTAACGTAAATAAGTAACTTACCCCCTTAGTAAGTAAAAAAGACGCTAAGAATACATAGCTATCTTATACCCCTTTATAACTTTATTACTTTATAAGAAGTTAATTCTAAACTATAAAAAGCACCTTAATTTATATACTATTAGATAATCTAACCTTTATATAATTACTAAAAAGTAACTTATAAGTAAAGTTAAAAATAATAAAAACTTTATATAATGACTCTACTTTAAGTATAATATATAAAATAGTACTAAATGCTTTTTTATTAAAAACCTTAGTAAAAGATAAATTCCCTATAAGATTACTATTAAATACGTTACTACTAAGTAATAAAGAGTCTAAAGTAGAAAAAGTACTAGTAAGAATTATAAGATTCTAATTAAAAGTAGTAGAAATAGTATATATCTCTTTTAAACCTAAACTATAAACTATAAACCTTAAAACTATATTTTAAATACTAAAGAAACTTACTTACTATATTAATAAATAACTATAAGGTATTATATAAATTAATAAGATACCTAATAACCTCTTAAGTAATAACTATAGAAAAGCGTTAGGTACTATTATTATCTATAAAATAATAATCTTTACTAAAATAAACGTAATTAAAGCTAACCTCTAGAATAGTACCTATTTATTTTTTAGTAGGTAGTTAAGAGATAATTTTTATACTATAGATAAAGACCTACTTATTGAATTCTATAAATTCTTTATAAAATAAGGAGTATAAATCTTAAGAAGTAGTAATTTTAATATTATAAGTAAAATTTATAAACTTATTAACAATAAGGATTTCTTTATAT
The DNA here is from genome assembly GCA_034509685.1 of Colletotrichum cereale. Taxonomy (NCBI): domain Eukaryota; kingdom Fungi; phylum Ascomycota; class Sordariomycetes; order Glomerellales; family Glomerellaceae; genus Colletotrichum; species Colletotrichum cereale. The sequence goes on along the minus strand of JASUDE010000219.1, from coordinate 37,594 downwards.
AAAATAAAATAATTATTAACTTAGTTATAAAAAGGTCTAAAAGCTTTTAAAAAAGAATTAAAGATAATAATTTTTATAATAAGATTACTAATAACTTTAATTTTTTATACCTATTAAACTGTTAAACTAAAGTACTATAGAATAACTAAAAGAAAACTATAAGCCTACTATAAAAGCTATATAGAGAATATATAAATACTCTATTTATTAAGGAATCTTTATACCTTAATATAGAATTTATACTACTACTACCTAAGGAAAGTTACTAACCTAGTTACTATATAAGCGCTATTACTATAAATCTCCTTATAATAACTAAAGGTAGTAAAATTATAGCCTATTAGATAACTAACCTTACTAAGCTATATTCTAATAATACTATATTAAAGTATAGCACTAGTCTTTATAAGACTATTAACTTAAAACTCTTAATTTTTATTAATCTTTATATATAAGTAGGTATAAATTATAGCTAATATAGTACTATAATTATAGTTATACTTACTAGTAAACTATAGAAGTATTACTTTACTATCCTCTATAAGTAAATTAGTAATTTTAATATATTAATAGTAGAGATTAAGGCCTAGTTTAAAAAATATAAAGTCTACTAAGTCTATATAACTAAGCTTTACTATATTAACTTAGTAAAATATTATAGACTTCTAAGTAATAAGAAGTATTATAATATATTAATTACCTATTACTAAGGTATCCCTAAGTATACTATAGTACTTCTTAACCTACTAGTAAAATATAATACGCTATATATATAACTTTATAATAGTATAGCTAATATAGTTATAATTTATAAAGCTAAAGTATTATACTTTAGTATAGGTAAAATAGATATCTATTAAGATAATCCTTTTTATAATATATTTACCTAGTTATTCTCTATAAAATAGCTAAAGAGAGTTTCCTAACTATTATTAGGAAACTGTTAGGAAAATGTTAGAGAGTTAGTAGAATATTCTCTAGGAATCCTCTAGTAATTCTTAATAGATTAACTAGGAATATATAGGTAAATACTAGTTAATTAGTAGCTAAAGCATAAAGAAATAATCCTCTATTAAATAATAGATAAATAATTATCTATTACGTAATATAAAGCGTAGTATTATACTAGCTAGACTTAAGAGGAAGATAGCTAATTTTAGGTTAACTATAAGTATAATAGTTATACTAGCTATTAGTTATAATAATAGTAACGTAACTATATATAAAATCTATATAAAAAACCCTATAAGAAAGGGAATTTTACTATAAAGAAGTACTTTATTTATAGTAAGACTAGCTATTAGTTAACTAAGTATTTAATAGAAAAACGTAACGTATTTTTCTAGAGATATAAAAGCTAATATTTTATAAAGACTTTACTAGGATTTACTTAGTTTCTTATAGAATATAAAGGACTAAAGGCTACTACTTATAATAAGACTAAGGAGAAGTATAAGAGTAGTAATAAAGATACTACCCTTTATAGTAATAATACTTTCTTTACGTTTATAACCTTTTATAGTAAAGAAGTAGTTAATAGCCTTAAAGTCTATTAAAAGTAAGAGTTAAAATAACTCTTAATACTTCTATTCTTAGTAATATTTCCTTTATTATAAGGAGTATTACGTAATATATATATATGTATTTATAATCTACTAGTTTAGATTAATATATATATTGATTACGTAATTAGTATAACTACGTAATTAACTAAAGATTCTAAAAGATAGTTAAAAGAGTAAGATTAGCTTTATTTCTCCTCTTTTCTTCTATCTAGGTTAACGTGTTTCAGTTAGGGTTATTATCTTACGTAACTAAGGGTTATATATAACATTCTGATTTATAAGCAGCTTACGTTAGTATAGAATATTTTTATTAAATTCAGCGAAATATTACAGTAGTGTATAGTAAAGTGCTAGGGAAACTTTAGGTAATATACCCTACTTTATAGGGGAATTAGGCTAATAAGAGGCTATAGATTTACTACTATTTACCCCTTAAGGGATAACCTTATAGGTAAATCTTAGCTATAAAGTAGAAAAATAAAAAAAACATATAAGATAATATACTATAATTTCACCTTAATAACTTACTAAATTTAATAATTAATAGTTTAATATATGCTTCTATAATAGCTAAAGTACCCCTCTATTATAATAGATACTACTAAAAAAGTAATAATTTTATACTTAAAAAGTAATTAGCTACTAAAGATTAACTAGATCTATAGCTACACTAAAGATAGTAAAATATAGGCGTTTATTAACCTAGAGGTAAAGTCTTTACGCCTATTAATTACTACTATATTAGTACTACTATATAAAGTTAAAATATCTAACTTTAATAAGGAATACTAACCTATTATAAGTAATAGGCTAAGTAGCTAAGCTATATAATTTAGTATAACTACCCTAGGGACTATAAATATCTTAGTAAGAGTAAAAGCTAAATAACTAATAGACCTTAGCTATAAAGACTATAAAGTCTTTAAACTTAAATAGGTGTAGTATACTAAGTAAGTAAAGAAATATAAGAAATAGAAGAAGTAATTTACTAATATAAAGGAGGTTATTTACTAATTAGTTATAGACTTTCTTTTTACTTAGTACTACTACTTTAGTAAAAACCTTATATAATAAATAACTAACCTTATAAACACTATAGGTATTAACTAATATAATAAAAGCGTAATAGCTAATAGTAAATATAAAAAGGTTTATAAAAAAGCTATATAGAAATAACTTATAATAAAAAAAAAACTAAAGTATAATTAACTAAGTAAGATAATATATATAAAGCTCTTAAGCGTATAAAAATAGTAACTTTACTATACCTAAAGCTTTAGTTTATAAAGCTTTAGTAAATCTTATAGTAAAGCCTATTATTATTATAAATAAACCTATTTACTATAGTAAAAGCTACTAATAAAAATATTAATTAGTTAACGTAAAGTAAAGTACTAAAAGTAGCTTATAAGACTTTTAAAACTATAATTAATAATACACCTTAAGGCTAGGCTAGCTATAAAGCTTTTAGCCTAACTATTATAACTAAAGTTTTATATAGTAACTATAAAAATTTACTATATAAAAAGTAATATTACTAAAAGGATAGCTATAGTAATAAATTACGCTATAGTAATAAGTATAAAGCTTATAATAGATTTTACTACCTAAGTAACTACTAGTATATTTTTAAGAAATAGTACCCCTCTTACTAAAATAAAGAAAAGCTATAACTTTAGTAGTAAAGATAATAAGTTAAAAATTAACTTAATAATTTACTATATTTTATAGAAAAGGTATAAAAGATTTACTAATAAGGGAAGTAACTATATAGTTACTACTAAGTAATAGTACCTATAGCCTTTTACTTCTTACTACTAATATATATACTAAAGGAGTTAGTACTACTTAATTTAGAGGTAACTAATTACGTATTTAATAACCTTATATAGTTTAAAGACTTATATAGTATAGCTATAAGAAACTACCTTTAGGTAGGTATAAAGCCTATAGTAGTTAAAGAATATAGAATAGCTAAAGTATATATAAAACGTAATAATAGATTAATAAAAATATACCTTTATAAAGTAATCCTTTACTATAACTTTATTATAAACCTTATCTCTTTTAACTAACTAAAGAAGATAAGTATTTAGTAAGATACTAGCCTAAGAAAGAACTACCTCTATTAATCTAACTACTTATTAATTAGGTATATTACTAAAAAGAATAATTAATATATACTTAAATACTACTTTATTATAGAATTTAATAATAAAGCTATATTTATCTTATAAAGAAGTATTAATAATATATTTCTACTACTATAGAAAAGGTACTACTATACTATAGTAATATAAAAAAAACCTATATATAGAGATATAAAGCTATAGTACTACTAGCTTAGGTATTTAGGTGTAGTAGCCCTCTACTAATTAACTAACACTACTTAAAAAGTATAAATAACTAGTAGCTATAGTATAATAATTTATAACTATATAGCCTATAGCCTTAGTAAAATAAAGCGCTAGGTGTAGTAGTAGCTTTATAAGAGTATAAATATTATAAAACCTAATAACTAAATTGTAATTAATTTCTATATATTTACTAAGGGGTATAGTAGATATACCTTATAGATACTTATTAGTAACTATACGTTAGGAATATTATAGGATTTCTACTTATAAGACTATAAAAGTAACGTAATTAACTAAACGCTACGTAAGTTCCTTATATATCTTAAGAAGAATTATAGTATGTAGGTAAAGGTTATTAAGACTAATAGAGAAATACTTTACTATAAGTAAGTAATAAAGATAATTACTACCTATAAAGTAACTATAAAGTACTTAGCGCTAAATACCTAAGTGTAAAATAAAGCAGCTAAGTGTATTACTATAATTATTTACCTTAAGGTAAGATATATAAAAACTAATATAAAATTACCTAAAGCCTTATAGCTAGAGATATATATAGTAGTAATATACCTATATAACTACATACTATTAGTAGTTAAAAAGTAGAAATCCTTATATTAAGTATAGTATTTATACTTTAACCTATTTACTAATATTATAAATCTATACGTAAAGCCTAACTTTTTCTATATATAAGCGTATAGCTACTAAGCTTTTACCTTAATAGCTAACGTATAACTTAGGGGTAAAAGTAGAAGAAGTTATTCCTATAAGCGTAGATTAGTTACTTAATTAGTTACACTTTAAGTAATTTATACTATATATAGTATCCTATTAAGAATAAGGTATTTACTATACGTAATATTATATTTAATAAAAAAGAGAAATTTAATAGGTTAATTAACTACTTACTTAATAAACTATAAGACTAAGATCTTACTACTATTTAGGTATAAATTAAATAACTTATTATATAAAGTATACTAGCCTTATAGGCTAAAGAAATTAACAAGGAAGAAGGTAATATTATTAAAGAATAGTATACTAAGGCTACACTAAGTAACTATAAAGCTCTTAAGAAGAAGTATAAATATTTATAAGTAACCTTTACTCTTTAGCTAACGCCTTTTTTATTACTACTAGCTATATTTTTTAGTGCTTTAGTAAAGCTTAATATAAAAGATAAAAGTAATAATAATACTATAAAACACTTTACCTAATAAGTAAATACTATAAAAGATTATAATAATACTATAAAACACTTTACTTTATAAGTAAATATTATAAAAGACTATAATAATAATAATATAAAAAACTCTACTTTATAAGTAAATATACTATTAGTATTAGTAAATATATTACCTTTTTCTATCTTACCTATATATATATTAGTAAAAAATATACTACTTTTTTCTACCTTACTTACTATATATATATTAGTAAAAAATATACTACTTTTTTCTACTTTACTTACTATATATATATTAGTAAAGAATATACTACCTTTTTCTACTTAGCCTATATCTAATATATTAGTAAATATACTACCTTTTTCTACCTTATATATATAAAATACTTTTAGACGTAAGAAAGGTATAGACTTTACTATAAGCCTTAGTAAATTGAAAGTAAATATCCTATAAACTTTATTTAAAGTAGCTTTTCTTACTAAAGTAACCTATAAGTAAATAATAGGTAATTTACCTACTATAGGGACTAATTACCTTTATATATAGGTAAAAAACCTAATTAGTACTTATTAATAAACACTTTACGCCCTTTTATTATATAGTAAGTTAAGAAACTACCTATATAAAAGTAAATTTAAAGAAGTAGAAAAAAGCTACTTATATAGCTATAAAGAATTATAATTATAGTATAAAGTAGTATAAAAAAAAGCTATAAAGCACTAAGTACTTAGTTACTAATAGGTATATACCTATAAGCTAAATAAGTATAGTAGACTTACTAAATTTAAAGTAAGGCTAGTAATTTATAGTAATTAATAGGTAAACGATCTATATAATACTTATATAGCTATACTTATAGGTATATCTTTTAAAACACTAATAGTAATTACTATATAATTTAATCTAAAGCTTTTTTAATATAACGTAGTAAATACTTTTATTTATATAGAAATTAGTAAAACTATATATATAGAGATACTACTAGGCTATTACTATATAGGCTAAATTCTTTAGCTTTAGAAAGCGCTATATAGTCTTTACTAATTACTATTACTATAGTAAAAGCACTTTAAGAAAGGCCTTTATAAGCTTAGGTTTTACTATATAGTAGGTAAGAATTACTACTAGATAAAAAACAGCCTTATATTCTTCTTTTATATAGATAACTATATACTTACCTTTTATTATAAAGATAAGCCTACTACCTAAAAAGTAATAGTAGCCTTTTAAAAATAATATTACCTTAAAGGTAGTAGGCTACTTTAGTAGTTTTTAGGTATTAAAGTATTATATAATTAAACTATTAAACGTTTTTAGTTATTATAGTTAGTATACTATAAAAAGGCTATAAAGTTACTATATAGAAATAATATATTAGAATTAACTCTAATAGGTAAAATAGATTTACTACTTTATAGAGGAATTACCTCTTTATAAGAGGTTACTTACTATTAGTAAAAAATAGAGATAATCTTATATACTATAGTAATAACTTAGCTAGATATTACTTTTATAGTAAGCTAGTTAGTATAATTTAACTATAATTCTAGAGATATTTACTAATAAGTAGTAGACTATATACTAAATTATCTTTACTATTTATAGTACTTTTACTTTATATATAGTATAGATAAAGGTAGCTATAATAACGCCTTTAAGGTATTTACTAATATAAGCTTTACTAATAACCTAAATAGAAAGAGCTTATAGGTAGTAGTAATAAAGTTATTTAGAGGAATAGTAATATAGTAAGCTAATAAGTAAAATACTATTATAACGTTAACTACTAAAGTAAAGCTTTTAGCTTTTTCCTCTACTATAAAAGAAGCTTTTTTTACTAGTTAACTAATTACTATACTAAAAGTAAAACTATTATAGAATAAGGTAAATAGATAGGCTAAAGGAAGACATCCCTATAGGTACGTATATATTTATATACCTATAGAGTATATAATACTTTATACTATTAACCTCCTCTAGTAGAAAGGTTAACTATAAGAATACCTTACTTTTAAAACCTACCTTTTACTTTATAACCTCTATTTAGTTTCCTTATTATTACTTACTTTTATTATTCTTCACTTTTATACTACGTTACTTTATAAGACGCTAGTATAATACTCTATTACTATTACAACCTAACTATTCCTATTAGATCTAGAATAGCTACTAAGAAGGCTATATTAAGTAGTAGTATAACTACTTTAGTTTATACTTTATAATATTTTCTTTTTTTTACTAACCTATAGTAGCTGTCAATACCTATAAAAAGGTAAAAATAACTAATAGTAAATATCCCTTATTTAGTAGTAGTACTAACGCTACTACTCAATATATTTTAGTTTATAAATACGTTTTTTTATACTATAGTATACTAAATATAAATCTCTAAAATATTACCTAACTATATAAACACTTTGAAACACACTTTAACCTAATTATAAATACTTATAGGGGTTAATATCTTTTAGCTAAACGTTAATATAAAGCGTTACTTACTAAACCTTATCTTTTATAACTACTATATAACTTACTATTATAACATAAAGTTATAAACCTAGGCTATTAAGGTAGTATACTATAATACTTTATTACTATAGCACTTTAGTTAGATAATTTACTAGTACCTTAGGGGATAAGCCTAAAACTAATAGGAATTTTAACTTATAACTAAAGAATAGTAATAGCTAAAATAGTAAAGATAAGTAGCTATAGCTTAATAGATTAAAGAACGCTTTAGCCTTACTTTAGTAGACGCTAAAAAGTAGGTTTAAAAAAACCACTTTACTATAAAGAAGATTAATAGCTAAAGTAATATTTACATATTTACCTAAAGCTACTTTAAGTATATAAGAGTATAAAGAGATTAAACCTAACGTTAATAGCTAATAAGGTTTTATAATAACTTTACCTTATAGCTTAGATAATTCCTCTATAAGCCTAAAGATAATAACTCTTTAGATAGATATATTACCTACGCTAAGGAATAACGTAAAGCACTATAAGATATAGCACTTAGATTCTAATATAACTTAGTATATATTAATAATACTACTAACTATAATAGTAAAGATATAGTATACTAAGGAAACGTAATAGTTTACCTAAAAGCCTTATAGGCTAGTTACCTAAAACCTTATAATAAAAACCTCTCTAAATGTAATAAAGAAGAAACTATATTCTAAAGATTAAGTAGTAAGAATAATTAGTATAATTAAGATAACTATAGATATTATAGAAATTACTATAGAAACTATAAAGGATACTAATCCTATAATAACTACTAAAAAAAGACTACTAAAATAATACTAAACGTTATATAAAAGATTAATAACCTTAGTAAGAAGTTAAGTAAAAAGGTAAATAGAAATAATATATACGTTATACCTAAAACATTAAAAGGTGTAATGATATATAATTTATATAAGAAAATAATAAAAACGCTTAGATTTATATTAATAAACTTATTAATAATAGGTATATTCTTAAAGGTACTAAAGAAGTCCCCTTATATAAAATAAAGAGTATAAACTTTATTACCCCCTTGTTAGAGTAAGAAGCACTATTACCTAAAGAATAAAAGGAGGTTATTAAACCTAGTAATAACTACACCCTATTATAAAGTAAGGTTAAAAAGTACTTTACTTAAACGCCTTTAGATAATAACTCCTTAGCTATAATAATAACGCCTTCTATACTATTAGTTTCTTTAGAGAACTTAGTTATAAAACCTAATAGAGGAATAAACTAATATAATAACACTATAAATTTTACCTTTTAACTAAAAGAAGTCTTTAAAGTAGTTATTAAACCTAATAAGAAACGTAGATACTATAAGTATACCTATCTTTAGATTAAGGTATATACTAATAAGAATTTAGAAGACTACTTTATTTATATTAATATAGAAGTATTAGTTATTTTAGTAAAGTAAGAGTAGGTAAAAAAGTTTACTAAAAATCTAAGACTTTTACTTATAAAGCTATAAAAAGTAAGCGTAGTTAGGTTATCTTTTACGCTTTTAGAAAGTATTACCTTTAATATATATATTATTAGTATAGTAAAAGGTATAAAAGTAAAGGTTTATACTATAATAATAGCTAGAGTTATAAAGAAACTTCTAGTCTAATTACTTTTAGAAATACTATTTTATAATAACTATAGTATAGTAGTAAATTTTAATAAGAAGTAGGTAAAACTCTAATCTTCTTATAATATAATAATCCTTACTATAGTTAAATACTACTACCTAGTATTATAATAGATTACTTCTTAGTTTATAGTAACTATTAAGCTAAAAGAACTTAAGTATCTCCCTATAAACTTTATTAACTTTTTAAAAAGATCTATAGAAGATAGAAAGTAGTAACTATACTATATATACTCTAAATATATATATATCTTTAACGCTATTACTAATTTAAAAACCCTAAAAGTTATACTAGTATATAATAATATAGTAAAACTAATAACTATTAAAAAAGGTATAAAGGTAGTATAAATTATTTTAAACTAAAGTAAAGAGACTACTTAAGCGATTAGTAAGAATACACTAGATACTATTACTTATAGTAATTTAGTAAATTTCCTTAACGTTACTAATAAATTTCTAGACACTATAAGAGAGTTTACTATAGAAGTAGATAATACTAAAAAAACCCTATAGGATATATTAATACTAAAGGAAATACTAAGATATAGTATAATAAAGCCTAAAATATATCTAATAATAGTTAATAAATATAGTATAAAGATCTATATAAATAATAAGGAGTTTACTAGTAAGATAAAGGTAATACTTAATAAATACTATCTCTACTATAATAAAGGGATAGTACCTATTCCTAATAAGGACTATATAAAGATTAACCTTATTAAGAGATAGTAAAACTAAAAGCAGAATATCTAAGTCTTTCTATTAGGTCTTAAGGATATAGAGTTTCTTAACGCCTATTAAGATAAATAATATAAGTTAGAGAAGATTAGTTAGTAATAAGGCCTTACCTCTATTATATACCTCCTCTTTATTATATAGAAATACTATATAGATAGGAAAAAAGATAAAGGTTAAGTAGTTATAGATATATAACCTCTTAATAAGTAGGTAAGTCTAAATATTTACCCTTTTTTAGACTAAAACGAAATTATAAGCTATTTAAAAGGTAAAAAACGTATAATAATATTTAATACTACTAGGTTTTTCTACTAGCTTAGCGTATATTTTAAGCACTAGGATAAAATAGTAATAATTAGTCCCTATAGGCTTAAGTATTCTAACGTTACTATTATAGGATTTAAGAATTCCCTAGCGTATACTTAGCGCTTTATAAACTAACTATTCTTTAAGTATTAATACTTTATCTATATGTGTATTAATAATATTATAATCTTTAGTAACTCTAATAAAAAATACCTTTAGTATATAGAGATAGTTTTAAATATCCTTAATAAATACTAAATCTATATTAATATAAAGAAGTCTTTTACTAGCTTCCCTAGCGTAAAGCTTCTTAGTTATATTATAAATAGTAAAAGTATTTATAAGATAGATAATTATATTTATATATTTAAGAAGCTAGTTTTCCTATATAGCTTATATAACCTTAAGATATATCTTAGGATATATTATAGGCTATACTATAATAAGTATAGCTAAGCTAGTACCTACTATAACCTACTATTACTTATAACTAACTAAAAGGGGTGTATATATATAATATATATAAGATAAAGGCTTACGTAAACTATATATTATTTATACTTTTTACTTTCTCTCCTTAGCTTAAATAAATTATATTAAGTTACTATACGCCTATTATAAGGTAATACTAGCCTATTATATATCTAAGCTTTTAAAATAAAAATAAATACCCTACTAATTATACTATATAATAGGTATATAATAAGATACTAAAATAGTAATAAGCTATAAAACCTCTCTATTAGCTAAAGTAAAAGCTAAAGTTATAGCTTTAAAGTGAGTAATAGTAAAAATAATATAAGAAATAAGAAAGCTTAAAGTAAGAGGTACTAACCCCTAAGGTATAAGCCTTATAATTAAATTACGTAATAAAGAGTCCTTAGAAGTAGTAAACACTACGCCTATAGTAGCTACTATAGTTATTACGCCTATACTAACTAAAAACTACCCCTAAGTTATTTAGAAACTAATACTAAACCCCCTAAAGTTCTTTAGCTAATACTAAGACTTCTCTATATAGTTATACTAAATATATAATAAGCTATATATTAATAAAGCGTTTTTTATAATAAAGTAAAAAGCCTAATACTTTATTAACTTCTACTTAAATATAGTACTTTAGAGAATAGTATTAACTTACTATAAAATAGGAGGAGCTTAAGTAGATTATAACCCTAAAGAGTTTCTAAAGTACCTAAAGTATATATATAATAACCTAAATATAAAGACCTATATATCTACCTCTTTAATAAGTATTAAGATAAAGAAGTATAAATCCTTTACTACCTTCCTCCTAAAGTTTAAATAGGTATTAGCTAAAGCCAAAGGCTACCTATAGCTAAGTAAAGTGTAAATTATACTTCTCTTAAATACTTTTCCCCTTTATATTTAAAGTATACTAGTAAGTATCTTACTTTCTCCTACCTTTTATATATATATATAATAAGTAAGTAAAGTAGCTTAAAAAGTTAAAAACCTAGTTAGTAGTATATAGCCTACTTATAAATACTTACTACCCCTAGTGTTAAAAGATACTAATAGAGATATATAAATAATAAGAAAGATAATAGTATATATAACTAGTAAAGCTAAAAAAAAAAACCGCCTTAAGGTATAAAAAGCGTATACTAAAATATACTAATACTATACTTACTAAAAGATTAAACACTTAGCTTATAATTACTTTTATAGTAAAAAAAAGAAGAGTAGGCCTACCTATATAGCTAAAGTAACTACTAAGATTAAGAAGCTTAAGGAAAGTAATAACGCTTATAGTACTACTAAAAGTAAAGAAAAGTTAGAAAAAAAATAGCTTTAAAGTAAAATTAGGCTTTAGAGCTAATAAGTAAGAAGTATATAAGATAAGAGGAGTTTTAGTATAAGAAGAGAATAATTAGATTAGCTATACTATTAGATACCTACGTTAATAAAGGATCCCCTACCTAAGCCTTTATTAATACTAGTTATAATACTTACGTAATAGTAAACTATAACTTTATATATACTTAATACTTCTTATATATTTCTTAATAAAGAATCCCTTTAAAAGGGTTTACTAATAAATTAACTACTATAATAGTAGAAGAAGTAGTTATATTTAACCTTAAACTTTATAGATACTATTAGTATATATATATATATATTATATATAGCCTTAACGTTAATATATTCTTAGGAAAACCTTAGAAAAAATATAACTACGCTATTTATAACGCTATAAAGCGTACTATTTACTATAGGTAGGTAGACCTTACGCTACACCTAGTTAGTTAATAAAGGTCTATAATAGTATATAAAATTAAAGCTACTTAAGTAATTAAAGCGCCTACCTTTATAGCTATCTATTATAAGGCTATATATAAGGATTACACCGCTTAATATAACCTATCTATAAAAGGGATAAGTAAGAACTTATAGGCTTTCTTTTAAATTATAGTAGTTAGCCTTACTAATATAAAGAAAGCTTTATAACTAAAGTTAGATAAAAGGGTAAGATAAGCTACTAAGGTTATAGTATTACTATAATAGGTATATAAAGAATATAGTAACTTATTTAACCCTAACACCTTAATAAAAGTACTATTATACTAACCTAGCTATAACTACTATATAGAATTAAAACTAAAAGTAACCTTACTATAAAGCCCCCTTTATAATATATTAAGGGAGGAATTACTAGTTCTAAAGAAGACTTTAGAAGACCTCTTTAATAAAGGCTTTATCTAAGTAAGTAGCTTTATAGTAAAGGCGCTAGTACTCTTTATATATAAACTAAGTAGTAGGTTATACTTTTATTATAATTATTAAGTACTAAACGCTATTATAAAGAAAGACTATTATCTACTACCTCTAATCTTTAAAATACTTTACTATATAGAAGTAGTAAAATAGTATACTAAAGTAAATATAATAGTAGCTTTTTATAAGATATAAATTACTAAAAGTAATAAGTATAAAACTACTTTTTATATATAATATAGCCTTTTTAAATAGTTAGTTTACCTCTTTAAGCTAATAAATATACTCAAAAACTAGTAGTGCTTTATAAATAGCTTACTTTAGGAGTTTCTTAACGACTTTATTACTATATACCTTAATAATATCCTTATTTACTTTAATAGAATAAAAGAAGACTATAAGTAAAAGGTTTACTAAGTTCTTAAGAAGCTTTATATAGTAAGGCTTAGCCTAGACGTAAGGAAAAGTAACTTTAGTATAAAGAAGGTAAAGTACGTTAGCTTTATTTTAAAAGTTAGGAAAAGCGTCTTAGTAGACTTAGAAAAAGTATACACTATTTATAAGTAGTTAGCGCTTTAGTTTATTAAAAGTATAAAAAGCTTTTTAGGCTTTACTAACTATTACTAAATATTTATACTTAACTACACTAAGGTAGTTAAGCTAATAACTTACTTTATAAAAAAAAGCGTAGTATTTATATAGTTAGTAGAGTATACTATAGTATTTAAGAAGCTTAAAAACTACTTTAGAATAGCTTTACTACTATAAAACTTTAACCTAAACGCCCTAACGTTTATAAAGACTGACTACTTTAGGTTTATACTAAGAGGCGCCTTAATATAAGTAAATAATAAAGGTAAGTACTAACCTATTACTTTTTACTTATAAAAGCTTATACTAACGTAATATAACTACTTTATTTATAATAAAAAGCTATTAGTAGTATTAGATTACCTCTAAGTATAAAGAGTAAAGTTATATAGTACTAAAAAGCTTTTTAAAGTAATAGTTAACTATAAGTCCCTTAAGTATTTTATAAAAAAGTAGAAGTTAATAAAGCGCTAAAGCTATTAGGCTAAAATACTTATAGAATATAACTTCTATATTATATATTAGCTTAGTAAGAATATAAGCGTTCCTAACGTACTCTCTTAGTGTAAGTAGGATACCCCCTTTATATAAGATAATAACTACTAATAGGGATATATTATTTAAATAATTCTAAATAAAGCGTAAGTAGTAATAGCCTACTATATAATAAAGGCGCTTCTAAGGCTATATATAAAGGTATTTAAAGATAAAAAACTATAAGCTTTATAGGCTATAACGTAAGATAGTAATACTATCTTCTAAGTAGTATATATAGCTATCTAATAAAAAGACTACTTACTTTTAGCTAACTTTTAGTTATGTATTTAGATTACAGACTACTACCTTAATAATATAAAATAACTTACCTAAAGGGGGAAGATATAAGTACTAGGTAATAATAACTCTAATTTCCCCTCTAATAGCCTATATACCTAGTTAGTATAATAAAGCTATAACTTAACTATAACTAGGCACCTTAAGAGAAATAGCACTTTAGAGATACTTTTATAGAGGTTTTACTAGTTAGGCTAGTTATAAATAATATAGTACTTTATTTATAACTATAATATATATAGAAGTAGTAAGCTTTAGTATAATATAAAAAAAGGCCTTTTATAACTATTAAGTATACCTAAGCGCTTAAAAAGTAACCTATTAATAGACTTTATTATAGATCTCTTACCGTTTAGCCCTAACTATACTACTAATATATAGGTTATTATAAACCGCTTAGGAAAGTTAGTAACACTTAAACTAATAGTAATAATAGATATAGAGGTATATACTAAAAGATTTCTAAGTTACTATTACTACTTTTATAGTATATTAAAAAGTATTATTAGTAATAGAAAAAGTAACTAAATAAGTAAGTTTTAGTATAGGTTTTATATACTTATAGGTATTAAGTAGAAACTAAGTATATTATATTACCTATAGAGTAATAAAGCTATAAAGCGCTTTAACTAAGAGATTTAAGTAACGTTACACGCCTACGTAAGTTACCTCTAAGAGGATTAGGCGTATTAGATACTAATTACGTAATTAGTAATTAATAACTATACTATGTTAGTAATTAGGTTAAGCTTTTTCTTTATAAAGTATAGCTACTATATAGACCCTATTATAGTTAAAGAGAGTATATAGAAGGTAATAGATATATGTAAAAAGGTTGCTAAATAACTTATATAGAAAATAACTAAAGTAACTATAATAGTATAAGTAGTAATAGCTATAGCCTAATAATATATAAAGGAATTAGCTAATAAGTAATAAAGTATAACTAAAAGGTTTAAAGTAGGAAATAATATATAGCTATTAATATATAATTATTACTTTTTATAACTAAATTATAAGCTTAATTAGCTACACTACTATTACTAAGTTACTAAAGTAATTAGCCCCCTTATAGTTAAACTTAATATACCTAGTAATATTTATAACTAATTTTATATAAACCTATTATACTATATTAAGAATAACTTTTTACTAAGCTAAAAAGCCTATAACGTATAACCTTCCCCCCTAATAAAAGATAGTAAAAAAGAATAATATATCATAGAAATAATTAGTATATAATAGTATAGTAAAAGAAAAATAAAAACGTATTAAGCGCTAGTATACTAAGAGGGTTTTACTAAAGCTATATAAAAACCTATTAAATTAGTTAAAAACACTATAGCTTTAGACTCCTTTAAAGAGAAGTATAAACCTATTAATATATATAATAAAAGTAATATATATATATATATAAAAATAAGGATATATAATAAGTAGATAAGTAATAAATCTTTATTAAAAGGCTGTAGCCTATAAAAAATAACTAAGCCTTATAAGGTAAGTAGTAAAGCTATATAAAATAAGCGTACTTAGAATACATAAGAGACTCCCCTACTAAAAGTCTCTTAGCTTAAGGGAGAAGCTATAACTAAGGTTAGTAGTAATAAAGTTAATAAACTAAAAATACAAAGTTAGTATAAAAGTTATATAGAAGAAAGAAAAAGACTAGTACTTACTCTCTTAAGAGAGATTAAAATCTCCTTAACTATAATAATAAGGTACTTACTTTAGGTAGCTATAAAACTACTTAGGTAGGGAGTAACCTTACTATATATAGCGTTAGTAGTAGTAGTAGTAGTAGTAGTAGTGGTAGTAATAGCTAAAAAAGAAGAAGTAGGTATAGTAAGCGTAAGAGGTATATTATTAGACGTACTATAGGTAAGCTTTCTATACGTCTTTTTAATACTTTTTTATACCTCTTACTCTAAGTTAGTTATAACATTTTAGGCCTTAACGGCTAGCTAGAAAGAGGTATACTTTATAAAGCTAAAGGTAGTTAGGGTAGTAGTATAGGTAGTAATAGATATATTAGTAAGGCGTAAGATTTATATAAGTAATAAGAAACTTATAGGTTAGTAGCTATAGTTAGACTATATATAAAAGAGATAGTAGTACCTATAGGCGTTAATGTTTTCTATATAATAGATAGTAGTAGGGTTATATATAAAGTAATATATATATAAGAAGTAAAGGTATATATAAAAAATAGTTAGTATATAGGTAGAAGTAGTAGTAGGGGTAAAAGCGTTAGTATAGTATCTTTTTATAACTAAAAAGCTATAGTTAGCTTTATTAGCCTTATTAGCCTTATTATCCTTATTATCTTAGTTAGGTTAGTTAACTTACGTAATACACTTACTAAAGGAAAGTAACTTATAGTAAGGGTAAGTAACTAAGGCTTAAGGTAGAAGGGGGTAATAAGGTTAAAGACCTTATTATCCTTAGGGGATAAGGAGTAGCTAAGGATAGTAAGGGGCTGTCTTATAAGTTAGTAACTAATTAGTAGGTATATATATATATATATATAGGCCTATATAAGGATTAGTTTACTTATAGCTATTATAAATTATCTAATTTCTATAATTAATAACTAGTAATTAGTAAAAAGATAATAAAAGTAAAAAGAAAGTATAGTTATATATAAGATAAATACTTATAATATTAATAAAAGGGTTAGTAAAAAAAAAAGAAGAATGAATAATAAGCCTACTAGCCTATAGGATTATTTAGTAGGCGATTTCTTAAGATATAGTATATAACTATAGAGGGCTAGTAAAGCCTTATAGCGTAAGAGAAGAGTACGTATTATAGGCTATACTATAATAAGTATAGCTAGGCTAGTGCTTACTATAACCTACTATTACTTATAACTAACTAAAAGGGGTGTATATATATAACACGTATGAAATAAAGGCCTATATAAACTATATATTATTTATACTTTCTACTTTCTCTCCTTAGCTTAAATAAATTATATTAAGTTACTATACGCCTATTATAAGGTAATACTAGCCTATTATAGGATAGGTAGCTAGCTTTATATAAGGTTACCTTAGTTTAATATAATTATATTACCCTTTTAGTAGAAGAAGATAAAATTAGTAGCCTAACTAAAATAAGATAAAGTTATTAAGCTAGGTACTATACGCTAGGTAAAAGTAAAAATTATTATAAAAGAGATATTTAACCTCTTACCTAAGGAGATTAACGTATAGAATATACTATAGAAGAAACTCTATAGCTAAGTAATATAATATTACTATAACCCTAAGAAACTACTATTCTTTAAGATTAATATATATATTAGTAGATTTAGGCTTATAGTTTTTTAGTTAGATTATAACTAAAATAGTAAAAACATACTTAGTATTAACGTAAAGATAAAACACGTTAAACCTATGCTTTTTTTTTTCTAATTTATAATAGTAATAGAGAAACGTTTTAGCGCTATAGAAGCTAAAATTATAGCTATTATATAGGCTATAAAGAAGCTTAAAAAACTAGTGTAATCTAACTACTATAAAGTTAATATTCTTATAGACTATATAGTAGCTAAGGGAATTATTATATATATATTACTAAAAACCTTTAACTTAAATAAGGTAAATCTTAAGCTTACAAACGCTACTAACTACCTCTCTTAATACTACCTAAAGATTTTTTATATACTAAGTAAGCTAAACGTTATACCTAATATACTTTCCTACCTACTAGTTATAAAACCTAACCTATCTAAGTATTTCCCTTATAAGAATAAACTTATAGATATTAATAATAATAATAATATAGATATAGTAGCTATAGTATAGTATATAAGTAATAAACCCTTAGAACTTAAGAAAGCTACTATAACTATAGTATAAGTTATTAATAAGTTTATATAAGAAATTATTAAGGGATACTAAAGTAATAAGAAGCTAAGGAATCTAAGGAATTAGATTTAGTAAATATAGGTAGATAGACGTAAGTATATAACTTTAGATAAAGTAGAAAGAGATTAATAACTACTTTAGAAGAAGTAATAATAACCTTAGGTAGCTATCCTCCTATAGGAAATTAATAACTATAGACTAATGTTTTATATATTTATAGATAGAATAAAGAGACTTTATATCTTAATATCTTTACTTTTACTTATTATAAGAAGTTTAACTTTAGGTATAAGAGAATACTTATAAAACTTTAGAACTTCTACATCTATAGGAAGGTAAAGCTTATTAAGATATATATTACCTATTACTTAGTATACTAAAGTAACTAAATAGATTACTAAAAACCTATTAGATCTTTCTAACCTATTATAACGCTTAGTATCTTATATTACACTATATCTATAGACTTTATTACTAATATACTAGAAGTCTTAACCTAAAATAGTTTCTAGGTATTACCTAACTTTAATATATTTAACTACTTTTATACTATAACGTATAAGTTTAGTAAAAAAGTTCTACTTATCTTAAGTTATAGTAAGTATAAAGCTTACTAGTAGGCTTAAGTACTTTTCTAAACTTTTATATTATATAACTAAAGCCTACTAAGCGCTATTATTAGTAATTATAACCTAAAGTTTATCTTAGTAGTCTAAGTAGAAATCTTTAAGGCCCTAAAGGTAAAATTACTTATATTTACTATATATTACCTTTAGACTAATAGGTAAAGTAAAAGAATAAATTAGATAGTTAAGATTACTATCTACTTTTATATATATACTAACTCTAATATACTATAGATTAATATCTTACTATCCCTTTAATACTCTCTTAATAACTTACTTACTATAATAATAGGCTAATTACTAAATAAACTAGTACTTAGGTTTTACTTTAGAACTATATTAAAGTATATTAGTAAAGAGAGGATCCTATTAGAATTAATTAATATATTACGTAATACTTACTAAGTAGAAGTATAGACTTTTATTAATATAGTAGAAGTAATAAAAAAGAAGTAATATAACTAATACTATTACTTAGTAAATTTTACTATAAGTAATACGGTATTCCTCTACTTTAGTAAAAAATACTTACTACTTAGAAAACCTAAGAAGAAGTAGTCTCTATAGCGTACTAAACCTTTCTATATTACTTAGGTAGTTAGGCCTAGCGCCTATAAACTTAACTTACTAGCCTACTAAAGAGTTTACCTAATAGTATTAATAATATAGTTATAGAAAGTACTAAATAGAGAAGACCTATTTAGTTATAAGTAGATCCCTTTTAAACTAGTAAAAGTTAATAAAATAGAGGAATATAAAGTTAAGAGAATTATAAATTATAAGGTAACCTAAAGGAAAGCCTAGCTATTAGTTAAGTATCTCGTTAAGTAGAAAGGGTACTTACTAGCTTCTAATATATAGAAACCTTATAAGAATCTTAAGCCTAATGCTAGTAACCTTATTAAGACTTATAAAGAAGAATAACTAATTAATTAGGCTACTAAGTATATAAAAAAGTAAGGATAAAAACTAGCCTTAGCTAACTTCCTTTAGACCTTACTATAGATATCTATAGATAATTTATAAAGTATTATAAACGCCTTAAGAAATCTTATAGTCTCTAATTTAGTTTTAATAATAATAAAGTATTTATTCTCTTAATAAGGGTAATAATAACTTATAGGAAGGCCTTTAGCCTGTTTTTCTTTATTAAGATATATAGTTTTTATAATAGTTTTTACTAAAATAACTACGTTTATTTTTTCTTTTAAAAAGAAGAAGAAATACCTACTTATAATAGGTAGTTATACCTTCTTTACCTTTAATAGCTAGTAGCTAAGAAAAGGTATATTAACTTACTTACCTACTAACTCTTTATTTTTCTTTTTTCTATATACTATTTATTATAAATATAAACCTTATAAATTCTTTACTTTTTACTACCTTTTATACTTCTATTTACTACTTTCCTTTTACTTATTATAAAGTAATATAATAAGACTTATACTTTTTTCCTATATACTTTACTAATAACTATATAGTAAGTTACTATAGTAAATCCCTAGCGTTTTTTACTTATTCCTAATAATCCTATAAACTAAAATAAGATTAATCTTAACCCCTTTATTAATAATAAGACTACTAAAGCTACTAACTAAACCTAAACCTAGTAGTTATTACACCCCCTAAAGTTTACCTTTAAATTAGTTAATATCCCTACTACCTAAAGAACCTCTTCTACTAAAAACTAACGCTATATTAATAACTATAATACTATAGATACTATAGTTATTAATACTAATAAGGTAAATACTAGCTATAATAAGGACTTTAGTAATAACTCTAAGTCGTCTATCTCTTCTACTAATACTAACCTCTATAATATACCTTATAAAATAAAGGAAAACACTAAAAAAACCTTATAATAAATTAAAGACTATAAGGGTAAGCTAAAGTATAAGAAACGTATAAAGCGTTATATATTTAAGGTTACTTACTATAAAATAGTTAATAAGTCTATCTATACTATAGGTAGTAGCCTTAATAGTACTACTCTTACTAAGATCTATAGTAATATAAAGACTAAAGCCTATATTACGCTAAGTATACTAACTAACCTAGTAACCCTAAAGAAAAACATAAGTAAGACTATTAAGAAGAATACTTTTAAAACTACTAATAAGAAGAAGTCTAATATCCTTAGTTATACTAAGGCTATTAAGCGCTTTAAGAAGGTAGTTAAAAACTATACTAATAATACCTTTATCTATAAGATTTATATCTAGCTAAAGGATTTCTATAACTATTATAAGAATAATATTACTAACTAGTATACTTCCCTTTTATCTAACGTATACTTCTATTAAATAGTTACTACCTCTATAAAGAATATACTTTCTAAGTATAAAAAGAATAAGCTTTAGTTTAGTAACTTTCTCTCCTATATAGTATTAATTAGCTCTACCTTTATATACTAAGTTAAATAAAGTAACTCTAAAGTTATAAGTACTCTTTTACTACTTTAGTAATTAGACTTAATTTCTATCTTAAAGATTATATATATATATAATACCTAAAGCTAAACTATTCTCCTTAATATAATTTAAAACTATATTACTAATCTAAATATAAAAGTTAATAACTATATTACTAAGGCTAATATTACCTATAAGATTACTAATATAGTAGTAGCTACTACTAAGTCTTATAAGCTAGTTATTAAGAAGCACTCTAATAGTATTTACTAAATTACTAAGAATCTATATAAGAAGGCTAAGAAATCTAAATATCTAAAGGCCCTTATTAATAGCTTTAACTATTAACTTTAGAAGCTAACTTAGAAGGTTACCTTACTTAATAAGAAGGCTAATAACTTTAATACCTTTAATAAGTTTAAAGGTAATAAGTTTAAAGCCTTAGTTAATAGGGTTACTAGTATAAAAAAGAAACTCTTTAATACTATTAGAGATACCTATATACTTACTTTAGCTTCTTAATCTACTTACACCCTATTAGTTATAATTCCTTAGTATACTACTAAGTATATACGCTAACCTAACTTACTAGCTACTTTAGCTTAAGGTAGTAATAAGAAGTACTATACTATAGGAATTAATTTTAGGGATAATAAGTAAAAAAGGAATATATAAGATATAAGAGAAAGGTAATAGATAATATAGTAGATTAATAGTAACTTTTGTTTCTATATTTTAGTATACTTAGGATAAGTGTTTCTTCTAAAAGGGGGTACTTATTATAAAATAAAGTAGATAGATAGGCTAAAAGAAGATATCTCTATAGGTATATATATATTTATATACCTATAGAGTATATAATCCTTTATACTATTAACCTCTTCTAGTAGGAAGGTTAACTATAAGAATACCTTACTTCTAAAACCTACTTTTTATTTTATAACCTCTATTTAGTTTTCTTATTATTACTTACTTCTATTATTCTTTACCTTTATACTACGTTACTTTATAAGACGCTAGTGTAATACTCTACTACTATTACAGCCTAACTATTCCTATTAGATTTAGAATAGCTACTAAGAAGGCTGTATTAAAAACTACCTATAAAACGTAAGGCTAACGCCTAACTATTACCTAGTAAAAAGGCTATAAAGTAACCTATAGTTTAAATTAACTATAATAGTATATAGACTATACGCCTTATTAGTACTAAAATAATCTAGCTATAGATAAAGCTTTACTATATAGATATTTATAACTACTAGCTATACTAAAAAGTTACTAAAAAAATTTCTATTATAAAGTATTAGTAGTCTACTAAGATAATAGTAAATAGAATAATAAAGGCGTTTATAGTATAACCTTTTACTAAATTTATATAGTAATTATATATAAGTAATTAATAGGTATAAATTAAAGTAAATTATATATATAAGATAAAAGAAAATAAATTAAAATAAGAAGTAAATATAGTAAAAGATAATAGATAAGATATTAATTATATAAAAAGGAAATATACTATATAAAGTAAGGTTAGGCTAGCCTTATTATTAGTTATTACCTTATAGAATTAGGTAGCCCTAAGGGGGTGTGTTAAATTTAGCGAAATGTTATAGTAATATATAGTAAAGTGCTAGGGAATCTTTAGGTAATATACCCTACTTTATAGGGGAATTAGGCTAATAAGAGGCTGTAGATTTACCGCTATTTACCCCTTAAGGGATAACCTTATAGGTAAATTTTAGCTATAAAGCAGAAGAATAAAAAGAATATATAAGATAATATACCGCAATTTTACCCTAATAACCTACTAAATTTAACAATTTTAGTAAGTAGGATAGAGTTATGTAAAGGACTATTTAGTTTAGTTTTATCTCTTATTTTCTTCTCTCTTTAAGTAAGTACCTTCTATAGTAATAATCTAACTATTATACTCTCTTTACTTCTTATATATCCTTATATCTATATTATTACTTTACCCCTTTATATTTTATATTCTTACTTCTATAAGATATATATATATATAAGGTTATATACTGTATATCTTATTCTATCTCTTTATATTTATAAGAGAGATAGTAAACCTATTATACTAATAAAGTCTTTAAATAACTTTATAACTAAGCTACTCTTTACGTAATTACCTATAATAACCCTCTCTACTATAGGCTTACTATAAAAAGTAATAGTAATAGTAAGGTATTTACCTTTAATAACTAATATACTATAATAACCTTCTAAGGTATTATACCTAATACTAACGTAGCCTATATATTAACTATAGGTTAATAGTAATATTACACCCTCTATTAGTACCTTAATATAAAGCTACTACTTAATATAACCTATACTAATAAAGCTAGTATTTACTTTAGTAGTAGTAAGAATTTTAAGTCTCTTAAAGCTATAAAAGTACTTATACTAATTAGTAAACTTACCTTTTATATTATAACCTTAGATATACTATTTCTTTTTTACCTAAAGGATATAAATAATAATAGTATTAGATTTAATAAACTTACTAACTTACTTATTAAAGGTAAGATAGTTATACCTATTATTTATAAATAAGGTTATATATAGATACTTTTAAAACTACCTAAGTAAAGCGTAGTAAATTACTATCTAACTAATATTAAGTTATAGTAGATTTACTATAGATTTAGCTACCTATTAGTTTAGTAGCTTTATAAAGTACTTTAATACACTAGTAAAGTAATAGAAATCTTATTAATTAAAGAGATTAATAAATTCTACTATTACTACTAGCTAAATATAAAAGCCTTTAGAAGATTTAAATTTACTTTTTATAATAACTATAAGTTTAACTATAAGATTACTATAGATATAATATATCTTAATAGTAATAAGCTAATACTTTATATTATTAATAGAGTTACTATATTTAATATAGTAAGGTTTTTATACTTTCTTACTATAAAATATATATAAGAAGTACTATAAATATACTAAATTAATATATACTTTAGTCTACTAAACTAAATTATTATAGACGCTAGCCTTAACTTCTATATAGCTAAGTTTAAATATACTA
Organism: Colletotrichum cereale; assembly: GCA_034509685.1. Classification (NCBI taxonomy): domain Eukaryota; kingdom Fungi; phylum Ascomycota; class Sordariomycetes; order Glomerellales; family Glomerellaceae; genus Colletotrichum; species Colletotrichum cereale. Next base: position 13,148 of record JASUDE010000219.1, on the reverse strand, counting down.
CCTAAAGGTTATCTATTAAAGTAAAAGAAATACCTATTAAAGCCTATTAAAGTATTAGTAAACTTAAATAGTACTATACTACTTTTTACTATACCTATAAAGTAATTTATAGTAAATTAAATACTAAACCTAAAGTTATACTTTAACTTATAGTAAAAGTAATTAATAATACTACTAGCCTAAATAGCCTTATTTCTACCTTTTTTATATTTAATATATACCTCTATATTACTACTAATTCCCCCTTATTACCTATAACTTAGTAGTAAGTAGAAGCTATAAAGAAAGTAATAAAAGAAGTATACTAAATCTATATAAAAAGATAAGTTAATAAGGCGCTTACTATAGAAAGCAGCCTAAATACTATAGCTACTATAGCCTTTTAGCTTTAATCCCTTATATATATATAGCGTAAGAAATATAAATAGAAAAGTCTATTTTAGCTTATTACTAATAATAGCTATACTTATACTATTAAACTTCTCTATAGCCTAAAAGACTTCTATATTACTATTATTAAACCTTACTATATATAAGAGGAAGACTAAGAAAGCACTATTAATAATACTAACCTTTAACTAACTAATAAGCTATAAGTATAAGAAGTTATTATACTAAAACCCTAGCTAGGTAAAAAGGTTTATAATACTATTATAGTTATACTAAAATAACTACTATAAAGAAGTTATAGTAAACTAAGAAAAAACCTTACTACCTTTATTACTAAGGTTTCTCTTAATATCTTTATTATTAGTTACGCTTTTCTTACTACTAAGGAGGTAAAAGACTATACCCTTATAGTAAAATTACATAAGGAAAGCGTGATTACTATACCTAGTAAGCTATTTATCTACTTTAACTCTATAGAGGTAAAAAGACTTAAAGACTATAGTGTATTTTATATAGTTATATATAATAAAAAAGAATATAAAGAACTATAAATCTTTAAGTTATAAATAGTCTATAAAGTAAAAAGTAAAAAAAACTAACTTTATAAGATATTATATCTTATAATTTAGAGGTATACTAATAATAGTAAGGCTATAATTCTTATATAGTTACTAACTATTTAGTAAATAGCCTAATAGCTACTACTTACTTTTACCTTATTTTTACTTTATATAGACTATATCCTTTAGCTATATAATATTACCTAAGTGTATACTTAGTCTACTACTAACCTTAACTACGTAATTCTTACTTACCTACCTATAGAAATATACTACTTTTACCTACTAAATACTATTATAAAAGTTATAAGACTACTATATAGTATCCTAGAGGTAAAAACTTACTAGTAGGTAATATATAGTACTTATTATAAAGAGAATCTTTAGATAGATATATTAACTTTTAACCTCTACCTACTTATTTCTTTTACTAATAATAAGAATTTAAGGTTAATTAGTATATAGACTAATAATACTATTAGCTTTATAAATAAAGCTTTCTCTTACTATAAAGACGTTAAACTAAAGAAGGCTACTTTTATAGTAAAACTAAAGTAATTCCTTAATATTAGCTAAACTATTACCTTTAATAGTAGTATACTTTTACTTAAAACTAATAGTAAAATTACCTTTTACTAAAAGGGCTAAAGTAAATAATTACAGCCTATTAACTTTAATTTACTATAAGTTCTTTAGTAATACGTTAAATAATATATATATAAGGTGTATATTACTTTAATCTGTTAACCTAAGGCTTACTTTAACTATTTAGTTATAGTGTAATACTAATCCCTTATAGCTAAAGAGATTAAAGATCTTAACTACTATATTATATAGTAAATAAGTAACCTCTACTATAGATTTTACTTTATACCTATTTACCTTATAACTATAAAACTATTTATCTTTATTAATAGATCTTTTATAAATAACTAAGACTTTATGTTTCAACTTAGCTTTATTATTATCTTTATAAATAAAGAGGATAGTAATAAACTAACTAGTAAAACCCCTAATAATAATAGTTACTTTACTATTAATAGTAATATTATCTACTTTAGTTTAATAAAGTATAAAAGAGTTACCTATAGCGTATTTACTTCTAAGGTATATATAATAGTTACTAAAGTAGATTTTACTTATATAGTAAGGACTACCCTTATAATAGTTATAAACTAACTTAAGATACTATAAATACCTATAGTTATTTATACTAACTTATACTTCCTTTATAAATACCTTATAAAACTTAGTACTACTAAGGAGAAGTACCTTATAATTAATATAATAGCTTTCTACTAGTTATATAAACGCTATAAGATCTATAAGATATAATAGATTTATAGTAGTAATAACCTAGCTAATAGATTTATAAAGTTATTACTTAATAAGGCGTTAGAGAGGCTTATTACTAATAGGATAGTAAAGGTATAAATAAATAGATAGGTATTCTATACGTAATAATTTATGTAGGTAAAAGACCCTTACTATTATTACTTAAGAAAGAGGTATTTCTTTAGTACTTTTACTATAAGAGAAAGTTATTAGTATTATAAAACTAAGTATTACTAAACCTATTAGGTTTAATAGGTTTATCTTTAATAACCTACTATAGTAATTAGCTATAGTTTAGCTATAGTATTTACTATAGTATTATAGGCTAGGTTTATATAAAGTAGTAAAGTTACTAATAGTAGGTAGAAGTTAGTTAGTTATATTATTTTTACCTACCTCCTCCCCTTTAGGTAGGTAGTAGCTTTCTTTTTTCTATCTTATAATTATCTCTTATTTAATTAATATATTCTAAGCCTATTAGTTAGGATACTAATAGCCCCCCTAAGGCTTACTTAGTAAGCCTTATCTTAGGCCTACGTCTTTTAACCTTACTTTAGCCTTTTAGCTAGTAGACTAACTATTTAGTCCTAATATAATCCCCTCTCCTCCTAAGCCTTACCTTAAGGCTCCTTATTATAAAGCTAGTAGTCTACTACTAGTCCCTAGCCTATTATCTAAGTAAAAGGTCTAGAGAACCTCTTACTTTAGCTTTACACTTAGGTATAGTATTATCCTTTTAGCTAATACTATAATCTTTATACTTAACTATAATATTTATTATAAGCTAAGTAATCTCCTTATAATTACTTCTTATATCTACTAAAAGCTAATATAGCTAATAACCTCTTAGGGGTTTACTATACTTCCTTATATATAAGACTAATACTTAATTATTACTTACTATAAACTAAGATATTATTATTACTATATAATAAGCTTTTTATCTATAGTTTTTTTTAAATTTATACTTAAATAAGGCTAGCTATTTATCTTTATTACTTTACTATATACTTATTATACCTTTAGTTACCCCTTTATATTACCTTTTTTATTAGTCTTTTAGGTTCTTTTTATTATTAGTACTTTTACTTTTATCTTATTACTAACGCCTATTACTTCTTAACCTAAAGGGTTATTTAGTAGTATTTTTATCTAGCCTTTTATTATTTTAGGTAAGTAGGCCTTAACTTATATTATTCTTATAATAGTTATAATATTAGGTTTTATTATTAAGTAAAAGCGCTAGTGTTTCCTTATATACTTCTTACTAACGTCTCTATTAGTAAATCTTTATATCTTTAGAGCTAGAAGTTAATATTATATCTTACCTATATAACTAGTGCCTAGCTAAAATAGCTAGTTTCTTTTCTTTTAACTTTTATTTTTCTTTCTCTTTTTTTTCTTTTTTTCTTTTTATAATATCCTTATATTACTATTATTTTTTTATTCTCTTATTATACTACTATTACTACTAGTAGTAGTAATACCTTTACTAATACTACTAGCTTTCTTATTACTATTATATTTACTACTACTATACTATTTACTACTATTATACTACTACTACTACTACCTATAAGACCTATAAGGTTTTTTAGTAGCTTACTACTACTCCCTCTTACTACTACTAATAATAATAACTATAATAGCGCTATTATATATACTATTCCTTATTACTACTACCTTTAGTAAATAGTTATTTAATACCTAGACCTTTTAAATACTATAGTTAAACTTCTCTACTATATTAAGACTACCTATAAGTCTTTTACTCTTTTAATACCTTTTTAAACCCCTCTTTATCTTTAATTATTATAACTACTAGTAATAAGTATACCTATTATACTATTATATATAGTAAGAAGTATATTCCTATAAGTTTCCCTCTTTATATTAGCTACTCTTTTAGCTATTAGGCTTTAACTAACCTACTATAGGCTACTTATACTACTTTTACTACTACTTTTACCTTTAAAAACATTTTTAAAGACTTATATAATAAGACTAACCTCTATATTACTTTCTACCTTAAGGCTATTAAGAAAGCGCCAGGCCTACTAGCTAAGAAGGCTAAAGGAAAAGTGTAAAAACCACACCCACCTCTAACAAACTCTAATTATAGTAAGATATATACTAATTAATAGGTCTTTTAATTCTTAGACCTAATCTAAAAAGGAAATCTAAAAAGGTAAAGTATTAACAGAGAAATTATAAAAATACTAATGTATATAAAAGTAATAAGCTTATAGTAATAACTATATATTAACTGTGTATGTCTCTATCTACTATCTTTATAATAACCGTAAGGCCCTTCTACTTATAGACTCTATTTTTACCTTACTGTTTTAAGCCTTAACGTAAGACTACTTTACCTTATTATAATTGTCCCCCTTAAATTAGTTATAAGTCCTTATAGGACTAATTTAAGCTTCCTTACGTTAAAAGCATATTAATTAATAACAAAAGAAATAAAAAAAAGAAACATTATAAAGTATTTAGTACTTATAATAACAGCTAAGTTACTATTATAAAGTAAGACCTTATAGATATATAACCTTATTCTATAATCTATAGTAATTACTACTATATAACTCTTTATATTAAGCCTTATACACCTTATCCTATTTAAAAGCTTAATAAAGTTAAAACTAGCCTTCCTAAGAGAGTAGATAGGTAAAGTTATAATAGGTAACGTTACTAAGAGTGCTTTATTTAACCTACTTCTATTAGTTAACGCGTTAATTAATATAATCTTTATAGAAGTAACTCTAGATATCTAAAACGTCTAGCTAAAGTAGGTATAAAGGATGTAGGGGTATTCCTAAATCTATTAGGCTACCCTAATTATTATTATTATTATTCTTATTGTTATCTTAGACGCCTAGCTTACTAACCTACCTAATAAGGGTATTTAGGTTAAATTTATTAGGAAGATTAGATAGTAAATCTAAAAGAGGGGAATTATTAGAGCTTATAGTAGATTAGGTCTATAAATTACCTAGCGTATTTAGAGCTATAAGTAGGGTCTTCTCCTTTAGTTACGTATTAATAGGTAGAAGCGTAGGTATAGCTAAAGGTTAACGTAACTAAGGAAAAAGCACTAGGAAAATAGGGTTCTTACTAAAGTTATTATATAACTAGGTGATTTTATATAAAGGTAGGTTATTATAAAGGCTTTACGTATTATAAAACTCTATTATAATTATAGATACTATTTATAACGCTAGAGGGATTTTACCTTTAATCTTATAGTTTTTATCCTATTAATAAAGCTAGGTAAACTTAGTTAATAACACTCTAAGCTAAAAAAAGGTTTATACCTATTCTATAGCGTAAAGACTATAAGTAAAGCTATCGTCTTATTATTTAGTGTTTACTATATAGGCGTTTAATATAGTAACTATAATAGTATCTATTAAAGCTCCTAAGTAGTAATACTAGTTCTATAATACTTTAACTACGTCTATAAATAATTTATTATACTTAGACGTCTAAGTAGAGTTAGTAAAATAAATATATCTAATAACTTAGTTAACTAGTAACACAGCCTAATAATTATTACTATAGTTAAGTAAGAAGATAAGGTAGTTAGAATTAGTAATAATATTAATTTAATTATAGATAATATCTATAGTATTAGAAGTAATAGGAAAACTAAGTACCTAACTAAAGCTAAAAGAAGAAGCCTAAATAGATACTAAGGACCTATAAACGCTAAGCTTAATAAAAGTATATACTTTGTTACTATTAAGGTTCTCTCTATATATTAAAGTACTTATAGTATTATATAATCTAGTAGTATACTTAAGCTTAATAGGGTTAAGCTCTCCTATAGTTAGGTTATTAAAGCGCCTACTAGTACTATATTAAGTAATAAGATACTTACGTAATAAACCTATATATAATTTACCTAAAGAGGTATACTATTTAACTACTAAGACTAAGTAGGGGTTACTAGGTAATAGATTTCCTTATAGCTATAATACGTTATAACTATTAAAATTATCTACTAGTTAGAATTAGTAAACCTAATAATTAAATAGTATAAGGTAGAGAGACTTAGTTACCTCTTCTCTAAAGATAATATCTTTATTCTTTTTAGCCTTCTTACCTTTAGGTTTCTTATATAGGTTAAAATAATAAGTACTTTAGTAAAGCTTATTTTTTATAGTATAAATAATAGAGTGTTATATAGCTAGGTTTTAAATTATTTTACTACTATAGTTTTTTTCTACTTTATTTAGTAGCTAAATTACTAAATAACTAAGAGGTGCTAGTATAAGAGGTAGAGAAGGTAATCTAAGTAGTAATACCTATAGTAGTAAAAAAGGAGTTATATCTTAAGTAGACTAAGGAACTTAAGTAGTTAGTTCTATAATACTATTATTATTCTTAGATCTATCTTATAGGGAGAAAGCGTTTTAGTCTATTAGAGAACTAGTATTATTACTTAGGCTAAAAAGTCTAGAGGGTATCTAGGTTATAATTTTAAATATCTTTAGGAAATCTAATACTTTTATAGCCTCTTACTATTTTTTCTTTTAGTTAGGTCTATTATTCCTAAATAGTATAATTAAGATTTATCTCTCCTTAGGAATATTATTATTTATAAAGTTAGCGCTTATATAGTTAAGCTAATTCTCTTTAGCCTTAGTAATAGAGGTAGTAATTAGGTATAATAGGCCTATATAGAGGAAGCCTTATACCTAATTAAGAAACTTAAGCCTTAATACCTAGAGAGGAATATTAGCGTTACCTAGGTTAACTAAAGTTACTTATTAGCCTATAACTTTATACGCTATTACTAAGATATCTTTATACGCCTTTTTAGTACCTTATAGAAGAACCCTTATTTAGTCTTTAGCTTCTTTCTTTTTCTATTAAGTATTATAAAAGTATAACTAGCTACTTCTCTAGTTAACTATTAAACCTAAATAAATATATTTATTTAAAATAGTTATACTTATATAGAAAATTAAAAGGTTAGGATTATCTATTAGTAAAGGCTATATATCTTATAGTTCTAACTAGCTAGTATAAAAGGCTTTACTTTTAATAATAGGCTAAGTAGTAACAGCTTTAGCCTTATGTAGGCTTTAGATTAGGTATATAAGTCTTATATAAACGTTATTAAGTTTAGGTAAAATTTTAGCTTTAAGAGTATTAATAAGGTTGTATAGGCTAGCTATAAGTTATTAATAGTATAGAGAAGGTATCTATTTACTATATATATTTACTATAGGTAGCTAGTTTCTAATAAGGTCCTTCTAAGTAAAGATATTATTTATACCTATCTAAAGGTTAGTCTTAGTAGGTAGAAGTGTCTTTAGGTTAGCTTATAAAGGCTATAGAGGGTTTTAAACTAAAGTGTTAGTAATATTAATATAGCTAGCTTATTCTTAATAAAACTTACTTATAGTAACTATTTTTAGTAGTAGGATTAATAGAGTTACTTCTATTATAAATAAAAAGCCTTTTTTATAAAGCTTTTTTATTTTTACTTTACTAAGCGTGTTATTATATAATATAAACTTTACTATTATCTCTAGTAGTTATCTTTATGTTAACTATATTTATAATAATATTTATAGATTTAATTAACTTTATAAGTTATAATAAACTTAATGTGTTACTACTAGGCTTAAGTTTGTTTAGATAGGGAAAAAGTAAAGTCTATAAGAAACACTTTCTTAATAATGTTTCTAGTAGATATAAAACTAAAGGAAAAAAATAAAAAGAAATAAAGAAACGTAATTTCTATCTTTAATTATCCCTTTTAAAGGTAAAGAAATAGAGATAACTTATAAAGAAAAAGGTATAGGATATAGTTATATAAAAGGTAAAAAAGGTAAAGTTAGTAAATACATAAGTTAATAAAGGAAAAATCTACTTACTTCCCCTTACTTCCTCCTATATAATAAATTTACCTTTACTCTTCTACTAATATTACTAACCTACTAGTAATATCTCCCCTTTTCTTTTTTTTTTCTTTTTATTATTTAACCTATCTAGTTAAATACTTTTCTTATTTCTCTATCTTATAAAGATTCTCTTTTTTATAAATAAAGAAGAAAAAACCTCCTCTCGCCTAAAGCTCTCCTTATTAACAGTATAGATCTAAGAATTACTACCTATAACTATAGCTAACTACAGCTTCTTAATTAATAGTGTTAAAAACACTAATTAACTTTATCCCTATAACCTACCTATAAAGTAAATCCTCTAGCTATTTAAGGCTAATACTAAACCTATACCTTTAAAGAAGGTAAATAATTTACCTTTATATATATCTCTTATAAATAATTAACTTTAGGTATATCTATATAGTCTCTTTTCTTTCCTCCTCTAACTATTATTAATTTTACTTATAGGCTGCTACTTTACTAGTCTAAATACTTCTTAATATCCCTTAAAATAAGTACTTTAAGGTTACGTTTATTCCTTAGATATAGCTAGATAAATCGCCTAGCGTTATATAATTAAACTTCTAGCTTAAATACCTTAGCCTAAGAGACTATAGTTATATATATTTAAGAACTAAAGGTTAAGGTAACCTTTATTAATAAGTCTTTATTTATTACTTTATAGTTACTATTTAAGGTATATAGATAGCTAAGGTATTTAAACGTATTACTACTATATATAGCTTCTTTATTTAGGCCTATAGAGGTTATAATACTATACCTTATAGCTATTATAAAAAGCGTATGTATATAACTAAGAATAAAAAGACTAGTGTTTAGGTCTATAAGCTATATTTTAAGTGTATATCCCTCTTAAGAACTCCTTACGCTAATTACTTTTACTATAAGACCTAAAGCTTCTACTTCTATAATAATAAAAGTATTTACTAGCGTTATAGTTATAGTATTAAGAAGAAGGAAAAAAAGAGAAAAAGTAGTAAGTTTAATAGACTCTTTATTCCTAACTTTAGAATCCTAATAACTATAGGCGTAAGCGCTATTAACTAATTTAACTTTTAGTAGTTCCTTAAATAAAAGTACCTAGCTTAGGCTATAGAATTTAAGCCTAGCGTATTGTTTTACTACGCTTATTACCTATTTACTTTTTAATGGCTAATACGCTTTACTACTAAGTAGGTTATATCCTCTTTAGGACTTTAACTAGTTAAAAAGATATAAAATAGGGAAATAAAACTTTAGAATTAAGCTTTTTTTACTCTTAAAGTAAATAATAAAGGAAATTATAAAAATAACGTAAGAATAGGTCTAAGAATAAGTTAAAAGAAAGGGTTTTATAGATAAATAGTCTTTAATAAAAGAAATTATATATCTTTTAGTTCTTTTATCTCTATATAGTCCTTACCTTTCTTTACGCTTATACTAGGTATTACTACTTCTAAAGTCTATTATTTTACCCTTTTATATACTACTTTAAGGTCTACTAAATACTACCTAGACCTTATAATAATAGCTTAAAAGGACTTATCCCTATTCTTTTCCTTAGGTAATAAGGGTTCCTCTACCTCTTTATCTTTAATATCGTCTTCTTTAAGTTATTCTTATCTAAACGTAAGGAAGACTTTTATAATATTTTATTCTAAATTAGATCTAAGAATCTCTAGATTAATAGGTTCCTAATACCTATTAGGTGCCTTAATAAATTTTTATAGTTAGTTACTACTAAATATTTTCCTAATAACTTTATCTCTAGATAATATTACTAAACGGTATAACAGTATATTAGAGGCCTAAGATAAGATCTTAAATAGTTCTTACTATTAGTAGTTAAGCTTTATAATTACAGACTTATTAATTAACCCTTTAACGTTAAACACTAAGACTAAGTTTCCTACTTTAAGTTACTTTTCTTACTAGGTATAGGTATATCTCTTATTATAATATTCTATAGCCTTCTAATATTATGTTACTATAGCTTTCTAGGCTTTATTATAATCTTTATTAAGCTAAAAAAAAGCTTATAGTCTTATTTAGACCTCCTCTTCTCTTATTATAACTAAAGCCTAGTCTAAAACCTACTATATAGGTATAAGGGTCTTAATTAAGGTAATAGCTTTATATCTATATATTAAGTAGAAAGGGCTAAAGCTAGTAGGGAAATAAACACTAGTTTAATTTATAAATAAGGTAGTAAAGAGATACAGCTAAGGATTAAGTTATATACCTTTAATAAAAGTTAAAAGCGTATAGGTAATAGGTTAATATTTTATTTCTATAGCTCTATTAGCTTTAGGGTTATAGGCTGATATAACTCTTCTCCTTATACTATACTTTTTATTAAATTAGATTATATAATCCTTATTTTTAGGTCCTCTATTAATAATTAATTCCCTATACAGACTATAATAGTAAACGATTTCTTTCTATATAAATTTAGTAACACCCTTTAAATTAGCTTTCCTTAGCTACTAGGCTTCTAACTAACCTATTATTAGGTCTCTTAACTTAACTAAGTAGTATTTATTAACGCGTTATATATCTAGGGATACTTATATAAATAGTAGACCTTTAGGAGTAGTATAAGTTCTCTTATTATTAACCTACTATCCTTATTATAGTTAATAGTTAGGGTAGGATTTAACTGCTTCTACTACTTTAGTATATATACTATTCTAGATATAATAGTCTATAAGCCTCTTTACTATAGCTTCTCTATTATAATAGCTACTTTTAGTATAGGTATTTATAATAAGGTAATAGCGTTATTTATAGTTATTAACTACTTATTATAGTGTTAGTTTTATTACTATTAGCTACGTAAAGAGTAACTAGTCTTATAAAATATAGTTTAAAGCCTTACCCTTAAATTATTAGTACTAAGTAGTATAAACTCCTAGTAGTTATTATTATATTAATAAGTAGTACGTAATCTACTTAGACTTTATTAAATAGGTCTATAAATCGTCTAAAATAGTAGAGGGTATCGTTAGGAGGTAATTAAAGGAGTTATTATTATTTATATAAACCTCTTTTATTCTTTTACTATTACTATATAACTATACTTCCTTAAAGAAAGATCTACTCTCTATATTAGTAAAGAAGATCTATAAATTAATCTAGTTATTAATTTCTCCTTTTACTTCTTTATTTAAAGTATCTAAGGGTTCTTATAGTTTTTATAATAATCTATCTACTATAGTATTCTAAAATCCCCTAATATAATAGACTTTAAAGTCAAATATATAGATCTAAGTAATCTATTAAATAACTAGGGTACTAGGAAGGTTAGTAGTAGCGCTATTAAGTTACGCTACTAGCGTTTAGGTATTAGTCTCTAAGATAAAGTGTTAGCTATATAGGTGGTTATAGTAGCGTTTTAAGGCCTTTAGGACTTTATAAAGTTCCTTTTTCTTAGTATTATAGTTAAGCTTTACACTAGCCTATATCTTACTTTTAAACCTTACGACTACTTACTTATTACTAATAAATTAACTTAGTACTTCTCTTTATCCTCTACTACTTATATCTACTATAAGGTAAATAGTACTACCTTTAGAACTATAGTTAATTAAGATAAGTATAGAAGCTATAGTTAGCTTAGATTTAAGAATATTTATTACAGCTTACTGTTTTAACTCCTATATAAAATAGGTATTCTTTTATAATAATATTATAAGGGGGTGCGTAATTATTAAAAAGTCTTTAACCTATATTTAATAGAAGGACGTAATACCTAAGAAGGACCTAAGATTAGTAATATCTTTATAAGTAAGCTATTTATAGATCTTAATTATCTTCTTTTAGTTAAGGTAATATCTAGAAGTTTTATAAATATAGCTAATAATTATTACTATAGTTTAGGCCTATTTAGACTTAACTACTATAACTATATAACCTATAAGCTTTAGGTTTACTAAGACCTTATTAATATTAATTAAATACTTAAAAATAAATCTATAAATACTAAGATAAGTTAAAGGCTTTATATTATTATATATAAAAGTAAGACTTTAAATTATAATATTATTAAGGAAAGCTTTATAATATATTAGGATAAGGTTATAGAGGATCTAAATTATAATACATATAAATTAAGCGACTAAGTTTATAGCTCCCTAAGGTAAAGTATAGTATTAAAGAAGGCTAAAAGGGGTAATAAAAGTCGTTATATCCCTACTTATTATAGCTAGAGGGACTTAGTTATATCTAGAGAAAATATTAATTAGTAATAGTAGTTTATATATTATAAAATCCTTAGTAAAGTTATTTACTATTAGTAGTAATATAGTATCTTATAGTATTACCTTATTAACCTTTATTACTAAATTAATAAGGCGTATCTTACTATCCTTTTTCCTAACTAAAAAGAAAGGGTTATAATAAGTAGTATAACTTTACTTAAGTGTACTACGTTTAAGTTAATCCTTTAAGATCTTAATAACCTCCTCCTCTAAAGCTTATAGGATAGAAATACTCTTTAATTACTAAGCCTTATAAGGAATAGTCTTAATAACTTATAGAGGGGTAATAGAGGAATATACTTAACTATAATAGGAGAATTCCTAGGCTAATACCTTCTTACGCGCTATTAAAATAGTACTTAAGAGTTTCTTCTCCTATAGTAGCAGATAGTCTACTATAGCTAGAATAGCTTTTAGTTAATCTTTTGTTAATTAAGACCCCTTTTTAATATTTAAAAACTTTAGTGTAATTAGGTCTATAAATAGACTATTAAGATTAGGTTATAAGTTCTTTTTTACTTTCTCCTAAGCCTTTAGCTTTTACTTTAGGTTACCTTTAGGTATTAATCTATCTAATAATACGTTATCTACTAAAATAATCTTTTCATCTTTAGTCTTATATATTATATAGACTTCTTCTATTAGTTAGTTATTATTAGGCTTAGCCTATAAATTAAGTAAGGATAAAAGGGGTGTAGTTA